>JACXGI010003701.1:0-35386 GCA_016801175.1 Esox masquinongy
CAAAAATTAGAATACTATCTGCCATGACTACAAGGTTAGACAAGAATTCTGGAAACTCATTGAGGAACATTGTGTATGGCCCGGGGGGCCTGTACATAGTAGCTATGTAAAACGATTTATCAGCCTGGTTAACTTTCATTAGTAAAACTTCAAAAGAATGAAAACCAGTGATGTGTTTGAGAGTAAATTTATATTTACTCTGTATATTCCTGTCTCTCTGCCCTCGCTCTATCACCCTCTAATCTACTAACCCTTACTCTCCTCTAACATCTTCTCTGTCCTCACCGTCAGACCTTTGGGAAAAGCTTTACTCTTTTTCATTAAACCTCAGTGATAGTGATATGACTTCGAGTGAAAATGATGTGTTTTTCTCTTTTACTGTGCTATCTGTTATGGGGTCAGGGATGGCTGTTTTTGTGGGTTAATGGTTCTGTGTGTGCGTGTGTATGTGTCTGTGGACCCAGCCTTCAGCAGCAAGCTCTCACAAATTGACTTTAGAGTCCAACGTTTGTCCACGTTTGGATAAACATATATGGAGAAAATGGTGAGAACGTTTGGTTATCTCAACTCTGTGACATTAAAATAAAACTTGAAAATAATTTACCATGCTGGTAGAAAAGCAACAAGGTAGTTAAAACTAGATAAACTACATAATTATTGATAATGTTTATCATTAAATTAGCCTGCTTTCTACACTCTTTTGTAAAAGAAAAAAAAATAGATAAAAAAAGAGACTGTCATCAAGGGTGCAGAGTTGAACTTGGCCAACAGCTGGCAAAGCTGAGCAGGTTGGTTCACAAACAGTGAGGATTTAAACGTTTTTTTTAAACAAATTATATTTATCGATTGATCATGTAAATGCCAAAAGACATAAATGCCTCATGAGCTTGGATCAATTGTTTTACCCAATCAGAACCCTTTGTCATATTTCCTGATATCTAATTCATTATTAAGGCTCTTCTTCAATGCAACCAATTCCAGAGACAATCTTTTTTAAAACATTGTATTAGTTTTCAATGGCATATCTGATGCCATTCTGGTTCTTATCACGCTGCTCACACAAGCAAGAAGCCCAGACCGGAATCCTTATATGCAGGAAGGAATGCATTCTCTGGTCTTTCACCTTGACTGAGCTCACAGATGCCCAAGGCAAGGCAACCATATTCGGTTAACAACACCCCAAACCCAAGTGGAGCTGTTTAATTACCCTGCCCTCCACAGGAACCCCAAGCTAATCCATAAACTGGATTCAAACCCTGGTCTCACAAAGACGTTGCTAACTGCAAGCTAAGTTTGCCACTGCACTTTTTACTGTAGCTTCATGTGCAGTGTGCACTGCACTTTTGATCCATGAGCAAAATCATTAAACCAGAAGTCAGGAGTGAACATTCTTTATTAGCATGAGTCCAAGATATCGGTCTTCCATAGTTCTTACATGTTCTCCAATAATTATACATTTAAAACTCTGACACTATTCAGGGGACCCCCTTCCAGATTACACATTTTCATACCGGCCCCCTGTTGGAATTTAGAACAGATCAATGCTGATAGCTTTTTACTGTTTAATTAATAAAGACGATTGAGTATGAGTGTTAAGGTGTTATATGGTCCTTTATATGGACAGAAAGACACACGCAGACACACTGATACTGTCTCATCAATGTGAAATGGTCCTGGTTTACTGTATGCACGTTTAACTGTGATATTTTATGATGACATCGACTTTTATATTCCTGCAAAACAGGAAAGCAAAAAGACCTCGGTAATCAAATGTATTTGACAGGAATGTACAGTCAGTTAAGAGCTTTGGAGTGTGTAGCCTTTGGTTCAAGGCTGTATAGAAGGAAGTCAGGGCGCCACTGAGTGAAGCACTCTACAACATAAATGTCATCCCATTGATGCCTTTAGATGTTTTTTCTTTGAAAGATGGTTGGATTAATTGGAAAATTATGAAGTCTGTTTGAGACTGAATTTAGAAGGTTTTCTGTTCTATTCTTGTGTGCACAGTGACAGTCGCCAGTCAGTCACATATCACGTCTACATGTGCCTTGAAAGTCGGCCACTAGGGGCAATGGTGAGTTATAGTAGTGGAGGAGGCTTGCAAGGACGTTATGGACAAGGACGGCAGGTTAACGGAAAATGCAGATTGATGTAAAACGACTCTGGCACATAGAGTCGTGTGGTCAATCCCAGGCAATAAGGTCTTCCCAGAGATTCATTTTATGTTTTCTGTTAAAGCTTTTCCCAAATCTTAGCCCGTAACCGCGCCGGCTTAATTGTTTCTATTTTATTACCTATATCTAACGTGACAGGTTGTTGGCAGTTTGACTGACAGCACTTTTTAAGTTTAACAGAGATTGGCTTAAATGCCTCAGGTACATTTGTGAGATCCCATTTGGTGTGTGTGTGTAGATAGATAATGCAGGATCAACAGAAATGCTGCAGATTCCGTAGGATTCTGGGAATTTATCCAGTCTCTCCTCTCCACCTCATCACGTTCCGGCATGTAGCATCTCTCCTTCTCTGTAAAACACACAAGTGACACACTCTCCCTAACCCCACTTCCTACCAACCACACTTAATACCTAAACACCACACACACACACGCACGCACACACACACACCTCTACATTTATCTCTTTGACGTGATTGTTCCTCTCTTGTTACTCTAGGTTCTAATCAATCAGTGTTGAGTAAAACAGCAATTACACTGGCCCATCAACGGGGGCTCCAGACACAGGCTGGAGTTATGGCATGGTCTGTCACTGCAAATTGTCATTAAACTCTTTTTCTCCTCTAAGGATGAGAGGATGGAAGGAGGGCAGAGAAGAGTAATGGAGAATCATAATAAAGCACATCAATCGGATAGATTTAGCCATCCTATCAGTTGAATTGCTGCCATTTCATTTTGTGTGTGTGTGTGTGTGTGTGTGTGTTGGGGGTGTTGAATCTGTCTGTCTCTCTGTCTGATTGTGAAGGACAGACTGACATCATAGTATGGGGCTAGAGGAACTTAGGAGAAAGACCCCTGCTTCCTCGATTGGGAAGCTTGTGGCATTATGTGCATTTAAACCTGATGTCAGAAAAGAAACCTATAGCTAATTGATCGCAGTTATTTGTGACACATTGTGTTTTCCTAGCATTAAGCTATGTGTTTAGAGAGCGCGGTCTCCCTTTAGACCCACATATCATTGCCTATCAATGTATCTACTGATGGGACACACAAACATAACTGGGGACAAGCTACATGTGAAATAATGACATCTTCATCACTAATTCAATGGGCTGCTTCTTCTCCCTTTAACACAGATTCACGCACACACAAACTCTCTTTCACATGTAAGCACCATGGCTTGGTCAAACAGTATTGTACTGTTCCCACTTAGTTCCAATTAGTGTGAGAGTTGTGACTGGGAAAATATGTGTTGTTGTTGTCCCATAGGGGAGACACAAAGCAGCTTGGAGAAGGTGATGAATGGAACTATTAGCTGAATGTGAATGCATTAGAAACATGTACTACACATGAAATGGTAGAATAGTGAGGTACTTGTTTGTTTAGTAAAACTGTACACTGGATATAGAATAGTAGAAAAAAGGCCTTCTAGACAAAGAAAGGTAGTACATCCCGACATTTACCATCACATACTGTAACAACGGTGACATTAGAATCAGTTGCACCAAAACAGGGGTACATTAATAGAAAATGCTCAGAGAGTAACTTGGTAAGGTCCAGCCTTCAATAACGATTAGAAAGTTGGTCTGGTTTGGTCTTAATCAAATGAGTGTGGTTATACAACATGGCAAGATCACAAGATTCAAGGCCCTCAGAAGAAAGATTATTGATGACCATGAATCTGGGTGGAGTTACAAAGTTAATTTCAAGCACATCATTCCAGTGTCAGACAGATTATCTATAAATAAAGAAATGGGTCTTCCCACCGAATCCAGCCCAAGAGCTGATTAAAAGAAGTCTCTACAAACCCCAGGGTAATGGCAGGAGATCTACAAGCATGTCTTGTCAACATCAACGCTGAAGTGCATGAGTCAACTGTCAGAAAGAGGCTACACAAACCAGGTCTTTGCGCATGCACAGATCACCTCATCTCTCCACCCCTCTCAGTCTTTTTCTCTCCAGTGTTTTCTCTCTATATATTTATCTTTCTCACCTTCCCTTACATTCTACAGCTGTAGTAGTATTTTTTCTGTCAAAGGCCACTTTAACTAAGTCAGTTTAAATGGCCCCCCCCCCACACACACACACACCCGCACAAATGCACACTCTTGCACACCACAGACATGCACACACCGAAATTACCCAAAAGGAATGTAACACCGGCCCCGTAAACAGCAATCAATTCCTGCATTGCCATTACCGTAACTTGTTGTGAAATGAACTGTCCAGCCACAGTACATAGCTTACAGAGGTGATAGACAAAAAGACAGAGAGTTGGAGGGTGAGGGAGACAGAGCTGGAGGAAGAGAAAAAGCTAAGGTGCAAGAAAGAGATAGAGGGAGGGGGGGAGAAGATTTTTTTTTGGATCCTGAAGAATCATTTGTAGGTAGTGATTGATTAGTTGCTGATTAAGTGATTGATAGTGTTACTCATTGAAAATGATGTGTTGGTCCTCTGTAGGCTAATAATAACCCATCATCCATCGTCAGTACTAACCTTTACACCCTTCATAGATGTGAAAGTACTTGTCATTTCAATAAGATGTTTCCAAACGTCTTTACCTTATCTCTTCTAAACCTGTAAAAAAATTATTTAACTTCTTGGCTCAGTAAATATGTCACAGCACATTAAACCAATACAGGGTTGTAGAGTCATCTCTGAACGTGGAAAGACATAAAGGTGTTTTTATTATGTCTCATACTTAAATAAAGTGCAAGCAAGGCCTCGGGATCTCGTAAAAATAAGCTAACATTTTTATTGATCTTCGTCAGTTCTTTGTTTATGAAGACTTGGTTTTAGGTACTGTTTATATACATATATATATATATACAGATATATATATACACACACACACACACACACACACACACACACACACACACACACACATACACACATATATATGTATATATATATATATATATGTATGTATATCTGTATATGTTTTATAAATATATATATAAAACATATACATATATACATACGTACATATTGAACTAATGCAACCAACTGTCTGGGCAGAGCATGGACTTTGTAATATAGATGTAAATATATGTACTTATATATATATATATATATAAGTACATATATTTACATCTATATTACAATATATGTACTGCATAAAAATTCCTATAGAGAGTTTTTTGAATTCCATTCTTTTATTGAAGGCTTTGGTGTACCTGCGGTAGAAGTTTCTGATTTACCTGCACTATCTGAACTTTTAGAAGTCTACCTCTTTCTGATTCCATCTCCCCTCTAAGTCCTCTCAAGGGATTTTGGCTTCAAAGGACATTGCTTTCCTCAGTGAAATAATGCTGTATTCAGAAGGAAGAAAATGCTTTGCAGTTTGTATCTTTTACCTCCTTTCTCACTTTATCCTGTCCTCTCATACTTCCTAATCCTTTCAACCCCGGGTCTAAAGACTGATGAACGCTTGTGGAGGTACTTACTGTGCTTTATGGTCTGGACTTCACCAGAAACATGGTGAATGACACATGACGCAATACACACACACACATACATATACTCCTTACTTCCCTTTGTTGCCCACACCAGAGACCTGACCCGTATTTATCTTTCTATCACACAAAGCTGGCTTTCTACTGCTTTGGCCCTACAGTGGATATGGCCATTACTGAACCCCACCTGTTGAGGGCGCTCAATCTATTATAATAATTTTTCATTGAGCTGATATGACAACAATATAGGGCTCTCTTTGTGTGTGTGTGTGTGTGTGTGTGTGTGTGTTACTGACTGAGTCCACGGTTGTTCTCAGATTGATGTGTACCCACAGTGACAGGTCTGGTATTCTAAAGGTCACCCCATGGCAACAGGACTCAGCTGACCACTCGACACACTGTGCGCACACACGCACACACACACACACCAAGTCTCAGCCACACATCTCTCAGGTGGTTAGTATGTTTGAAAAGGTCACTTCCCCTCACTCAGTGTTTTTATTCTGACCTGTCTAGAGTTGAGACAATGTCTGAGTGGAGTCCATTGTCTAGTGTGTCTTAATGCATGTGTTGTGTGCAGTGTTGGGGGTAAAGCGTTACAAATTAACGTGTTACATTAGTTAGACTACTTTTAAATGTAACGAGTAACATAACACATTAGTTTAAGTAATTTAAGTAATCCTTTACTAGCTATTTTTACAAATAAATGTGTTACTCAATTTCCCTGCAACCTGCGTACCTTTTCTTTACTAGCAAGTGGCAACAAAGGATCCAAAGATGGCAGCAACCAGCTCTCTCAGATAAAGGGCATGATACACCTACCAAAGCCTCGCCCAGCTCCCATTCATTTCAAAACAATATGGAGCATAGACTAGCGATTTGTGCAGCCGAAGGCTGAGCTCGGCTAAGCTTCGCGATCCAGGCCTGGAAGCAGTTTAATATTTCGACCACATCATTATTACTCTCGCATATAATCAATCACAGAGGTTGCTGTTATGTTCTGCTGGGATCTCTTGCCTGTTGGACAACCAAACTTTGATCAGAAATCATTCTCTGATGGACAACCAAAGTTGTCCATTATTTCCAGGCAAACAATGGTTCAATCCGGCTGAACACGTAGCTGCCACTTCAGAGCTACAGCTCGTAGCTGCCACTTCAGAGCTTTAGCTCCGAAAAAAATTAAGAGACCACCGCACCTTTTTCTTTAAGTGAGGAACAGAAGCGTTCAATTTGCAGTGGCCTCTTAATTTTAACCCTTCTGTTCCTCACTCAAAACCTTCCTTTTCAACTTTTTTGGAAAGGAAAGGAAAAGGTGCAGTGGTCTCTTATTTTTTTCCGGAACTGTATATTAACAAGAAATGATTAAGGAGGGCACTTAAATAAAGGTCATAGGCAGAGTTGGGGAGTAACGGGTTACAAGTAATCCGTTACATGTAACTGATTACAAAAAACAGTAACTGTAATCCGTTACGTTACCAACTAAAATATTGTCATCGGATTACAGATACTTTTGAAAAAAAAAAAAACGATTACTTTTGGATTACTTCAATTGAAAAACAATAGGTGCGTGAAATAATTATGACAGGCTGCATGCTTGTTTTTTTTATTTAATGTTTTAAAAACATCGTTATTTGAACCAAAATAACAACTGAGCGCCTCAGTTGTTGTGTGTGTTATCATCATGCGTGAAAACGTGGACGCGCATAAGCAGTTTAGTGACTGATGAAGCGCTAGTTTAATTGGTAAAAACAGTGTGTATCTATATGCAACGTGGTCTCAGGACACTACGTAGACTACTTTACGAAAATCCATGGCACCCGATTTTGTATGATATGTGACGTTACGTTAGGTTACATTACAATGCACCACAAAAAACGTATGATACATAACGAAATTATTAAAATGTAACATATCTTACGAACGCTATTAAAACATATCAAATGTTACGAGCGCTATTAAAATGTAAAATAACATACGAACGCCAGTCAAACGTATGATATTTACGAATGCTATGAAAACGTATAAATAATTACGAGTTATTAACAAAATGCTTGATTTGTGTTTCGAACTGGCAACATTTGGATAAGAAGGCAGGAACCCTACCCATTGCCCCACACTGGACATGTAAATTTAAGATGAGTAACAGCAACACCAAGGTTGCTAGAATATGTTATAAAAGCATTTTATCGTTAAAGTTAGGTTAACGTTAGGCATCACAGCACTCGGGTTAAGGTTAGGGTTAAGGTTAGATATCACAGCACTGGGGTTAAGGTTAGGGTTAAGGTTTGGGCTACGGTTAGGAAACAAAAAAGGTTAGGTTAAGGTTTGGTTAGGGTTAGGTCTCACAGCTCTGGGGTTCAGGTTAGGGTTTGGGTTAAGGTTAGGTATCACAGCACTAGGGTTAAGGTTAGGGTTAAAGTTTGGGTTAGGATTATAAAGAAAATCACTTCAAACATATTTATATTGTGACACCACCACTCGCCTTCACTGCTTACAGGTTCCTCACTGGAGCAGTGGGTAGTGCATCTGTCTGGGATGTGGAAGGTTGCTGGTTTGAGACATGGTTTTCTGTTTTTTCTCTCCATTCATACTCTAACGTTATTTTACTGAACGTAACATATCTTACGAAATCCCCTGGCTAAAATTTACGTAAAATAGTCTGCGTAATCATTCTGAGACCAGGTTGCTATATTAGCCGACTAATTTAAAGGTGATTTAGTTATACTGGAAGCATCTTTTTCAGAACAATGATAGGCGATAAGCCTACCTCGTGTTATATATTAGTTCAAGTGTTATATATTATATAGTTCAAGTCTCAAGGTTTATTTGTCAAATGCACCGAACAACACAGCTAAGAAGAGTTGCACTGAAAAACTCAGACAGGAAATGTTTTTGAAGATTAGGCAACTATTTGTTAGATAGCTGTAACATGGGCTTCCTTCAAGATAAAACATTATATGGAATTATTCACGATATTTAAGGAGAAAAGGTGTGTTGGGAAGCACTCTGCCGAAGGATGATGAGCAGAATCATCTCATGTGATTCTGCTTGCTTTGCAACTCAGAATATTGCATCCATTGGTTATCATTGGCTGCTGATGACATTGACTTTGAACTAAGAGTGCAGGTGTATAATCACATGTTATTTCTATAATTTGCGATTTGAAAATCAATTGCTGGTGGCCATAATAATCATGTTATTTCTATAATTTGCGATTTGAAAATCAATTGCTGGTGGCCATAATAATCATGTTACGTTTGCGCGGGTAAAACGTATTTGTGTGCGGGTGTTCACGATTGCGAACGTGCGTTCGCGTGCCTGGGGTTTCTGCACCGTTTTGATAATGTTGGTGGTTGTGGAGCAAAACATCAGACTACTGTATTAATATACGCGCGAAAAGCTACGGATATCTTGATTTTTATATACAACAATGTCTGTACCCTTTTTTTGAGAAATTGCCATTTATTTTTCAACAATGTTTTGAAGCAATTAGAAACATGAATAAAACAAATAACAGAAAAGGTTAACACATCCTTCGATTTTGGGTTATGTTCAGATAAACCGACAGATTCTGGAAGATCGAGGGTTATTGGATTAATTGGAACGACTGAATATCTGACAGACCTTTAGCGTGTAATGTAGAGATGTAGCCCAATCATACTGAAGTAGAAAGCAATGGTTTAGAAACCCTTTCCAAAGGCGCTGTACAAAACCCATAAGTTAAAATGCAAATTCCGTTTTTGGCCAGCTATGTAAACTCGAATACTGACTGATCCCGCAAAGGGTGTTCAACGGGTTATAGGCTATTCCTATTTGTTTTCTAACGCCTCTTAATATGAAAGTAATCTAAAAGTCATCAGATTACGTTACTGATTTTGAGTCATCTAAAAGATATGTTACTGATTACAAATGTGGACAGGTAACTTGTAACTGTAACGGATTAAATTTAAAAAGTAACCTACCCAACCCTGGTCATAGGGCAGCGGGGCTTGTAGCCCACATTGTATTGTATTGTATGGGAGATGTGAATGGTTTAGTGGTCGTTTATATAAGCAGAGAAACATTTTCTTTTGTCAACTATACTTCATAGTAAATTCCATTTAAATAAATTTTCTGTTTCTAGACGCAATTTTTCTGAATCATTTCAAACAGATTTACTATTTATTCACCTCTGAAAAAAGTCATGAAAATGAATGGAATATGCATGTTATTGCAAAGAGTTTTCAATTACATTTTTCTTTTTGAGAAGATATGTTTATCAGTGTACCAGGATACAACTGTAATTTTTGTTCTTCATTGTTCACTGCAATGGATCTATCTAGTGTTGAAATCTGTACATATAGGCAGTTAAATAAGCCTGGCCTGAAAATGTGGAGGCACTTGTAATACAAAATAATTTATTGATTTAAGAGATACTTAGCTGAAGAACTAAACACAAATATTCTTTGTCATTATGGTTAGGCTTAGGGTTAGGGTTAGGTGAGCAATAGGGGCCACGGTGAGGGTCCCTCTTTTCAGTTTAAGGATAAATGAGGTGGCTAAATATGGTGGCTAAGGCAGAGAGGCAGATCGTTGTGCCCTAAATGTGATTGAAAATTGGGAAGTGAATTTAGGCAGCTGCTCATGTTTTTAATGTGCCACCCAAAACCCTGAGGCGCCATTGAGATGCAGGTCAAATCCCCAGGACAAAGTCAGTAGAGTGGGTAACCAGTCTTCACTGGCTCCTTCAAATCAGACCTGGTGAGTCAAAAACCCCATAAGTGATGTTGTCCCCACCAAAGTGTTAAAAATTTAATAAACAGTATTACAATTTTTTTAAATCCATTTGCACATGTGACCAAAGACTACAGGTATTTAAGTAAAAAAGTCTTATTCAAATGATAATGAGTTCTGTTTTGTTAAAAAGAAATGAACTTCATGTGTGAAGGTGAGATGCAAAGAAAAGAGGGACAGCTATGGCATAATATTTAGTTTGGTGTAACTTACCCAAGTTGGGGGCATCCCCTTTCCTAAAGGATACAACTGATTGAATACCAAAATATCTGTCAACTGCCCTTTATAGTTTGTTACCCCTAAGCTTGTCCTTCAGCATATATACAATTCCATTAGCAATTACACATTGATCTTATGGGGGCGTCTTACCCCATGTTACCCTTAGGGTTTGTGGTTGGTAAGGTTTTTTTTACATTGGCAGGTTAGTTTTGTATTTAAAATGTTTTTAAACTTTAGCTAAACTTTGTGCTAACTAGGTTGGACAAACAGTAGGATAAAAAAAAACAATGGATTTTATTGTAGTGTATATTGTATTGTTTTCTGTACTGTACACAACAATATTGTTTATAAAGGAGAGGAAAGCCAGAGAGGAAAAGGAGCTGCAGGGGAGAAGTTTCAACGGTAGGCACCCATGTCAAGTCCATACCTGATTCCCTTGTTCTGTTCCTGGACTTTATCATTCAGAAGGCAGTGCAGGCTGTAATAGTAATGACCTGGTGTCCATATCAATGATAATAATGCTTCTTATAGTTTTTCTTATAAATAAGATAGCTTATAGATAAATAGATAGCTTTATTTATACTATTTGGTCTTGGCGTGTTTTATTTCGCATTAAAGTATGCACATTGAATACTTGTGTCCACATACTTTTTTTTTTATAGAGTCTTTACATTTATTTATAAAAATGTTTACTCTTTCTATTTAAAGTTAATGTGGAATTTGAGCACATGTGTCATTTCCACCCAATTAAATTAGGGATGTTCTGATCTTCAGTCATTTAATTAACACATGCAGTACCTATTGATTTTTTGTGACACGTTTGTGCCAAAAGCACATGGTCCTACTTGAAACAGTTATACCAATCCTGAGCACACTTCAATATTATTCGCAGCCAGACTTTGATGTCTGTTCCAATTTAACACCTGCTTCCTGGAATACCTCCAATAACATAGCATGACTTGGGACACAACCAGATGTTGATATTTCCTGTGATTTTGCCACAGAAGTCCTTTTTACTGACCTCACTTATTCCCAGTTGCTCCCCTGACCTTGGCTCAAAACGTTCTGTCTATTTGTGCTTCTATTGCCTCTTTTCCTGCTCTTGACAATCACTCAGAACTGATTTATATGATAGAAATAGGAAGCCCGGCAGAATGAGAAATTAGCGTTTCCTACTCTCCGTGTGAAATAGCTCCTATCCATAGGGTCTTAGAATCACAGTATCACAAGTTCTTTGTGAAATTGCTTATTCGAAATTTGTGACATTGTCACACATAAAATTACTTTTTTTGTGCAGAGGAAATTATATTCATGTGTTAGAAAGAAGGCACGTGATTGGTTGACAAAACTTGCATTTCAATGTGTTGGGCTTGATGCTGATTTGAGTGTCAAAACATAACCTAAGCCGTTATTAGACTTCCTGGTTTACAATAACAACCGTTAGGACTGGTCATAATCACGTTACCCAGCATGCTCAGTGTCAAATGTGACATTTGTTGACCTACAGGCCGAGAGTGTCTGACAGGGATTCCATCAAATATGACATTCCCATTAAACATTTAACTGGTTCAGAGAGCATCTACGAGAGTGAAGAAAGGCAAAGAACGAGAGTGCAGTGTGTTTGTGTGTGTGCGCTGTTGTCAGTGGATTTCATCAACATGTCAGCTTTATCAATTCTTTTTGATTTTCAGAGAGGTCAGGTGAAGTTCAGACTAAAATAAATGCTACTGTATGTCAGAGGCAGAGAGAAAAACAGAAAGAATGAGAGAGAAAACAAGAGAGGTAGGGCATGCTGGAGTGTCAAGAAAGTTGAACTCTGGAATATTTTTGGAGAGAGAAAGAGGTAAAGCAGAAGGAAATAGAAAGAGCGCAACAGAAGATTTTTCTCCTTTTGTGTACTAACCTACCTACTTATCTTTCCTCTTAACCTTTTCTTTGCCTCCACAGGTAACAGACAACTTCATGGTTCTCCCCTGTGTTCCAACTGCCTTAGACCTACGGTTGGCTATGGTAGCCCAGAGAGACCAAAAGAAAGAAAACAACCATTTCATAGTTATTGACATAATCCTAAAAGCCAGTGACTGTGAGCACGGATCAATCTGCTCCACTTTATTTTGGTAAAAGACAGCCGGAGGGAGAGCGGTGTGTCTGATGAGTGGAGGAGCCAAAGAAAAAAGGGTGTATGTGTGCGTGTCGGTAGTAGTCAAGGCCTGGCACGGCAGGTATACTGACTTTTGTTTGCAGTTGTGTCTTCAGTCCCTGTTGAGACCGGGTCTGCGTCTTAAATGCCACTGTATTTCCTTTACAGGGGTCAAACGTAGCGCATGGCATAGGGAAAAGCGTATCATTCGGGCCAAACTCCAAGCGTGGACCTGCATGATACTTGGTGCTGTAGACAGCAGGCCTAGCTGCTGTAAAGCCCCTGGACAAGGGGGCCTGATAGAGACAATAACAGCAGCTATGAAAACTACTTCATCACTGTCACATTTGGACAGAATTCAATTTGCAGAGGCAATGCCAACAAACACGCGCACACACACAGACACGCAAAGACCTACAGGCACACACACACACACAAACAAACACACAAGCACACACACACAAACACACATACACACACACACTTCTTATCAGCCTCCTCCAGAGCGGCGCTGTGTCTCAGATAGAGATATCCGTGTGCTGCTGTAGAAAAAGTCATAGGAAATCAGTGGAGTTACATGGAGAGATGGAGAGAATGAGTGTCAGACAGGGAGATAAAAACAACCAAAGGAAGAGAGACCGGGAGAGAGGGAAAGGAAAGGAGAGAAACGGTGGGAAATAGAGGAGATGGCGAGGGAGTGAGGGAGAGGGAGGGAAAGAGAGAATTAGAGATAGAAGGAAAGAGGAGGTTAAAGAATAAGACACCCAGCCCCTGCATGGCTCCTCGGTGTGATGGATGATTCTGTCCTCTTCTCCCCGGTGTTGTCATCTCCACAGCCGTGTCTTCACTGCTGAGTACTGTTAAGCCATCCAGTCGACACAAAGCAACAACAGAGCAGCAAGGAAAACAACCTGGCCTTAGCTCTCATCCTGTAAGAGCACAGCTTAGGAATTCTGATAAAGGAATCAACACTGGGTTCTATTAAAGCCCAAGGAACTCTTAAAGTATCCACTCTAGAACCTGAGAGAACAGCCATGCAAACACAGGAAAGCCAGGCTTTAAATTGGATCTGGAAAGAAGACATTGTGATGATAAAAGTAAATGTCAGCGCCTACCAGACTGTGACTACATGCCTGTGGTCCATATTGATTGTTGAGGCTCTGTATGTAGTCAGGCAGTGGTTGAGCGGTTTGAACTATTTGGGGGTGCAGACGAAGGGAAAGGAATACATTGAATAGGCTTAGAATTTCATGTGAACGCTTACGTGAATTTTCATGGTAATTTAGAATTTTTATTCAAAGGATGCTATTGGTTGTTACTCATACAATGGAATGTAATTTATGTACAGTAACGTCACTGGACAGATTGATGGGTATGGTCACTGCCTCATGTCAGATGGTCAGTGCTATCAATGGGGAATCTGCATACGCATATGTTTGAGAGAAAGCCCAATCACAATTCAGCAACATCGACTAAAGTTTCGATCATTTCATGTAAGCCTACTTGAACAAGTCCAGACAGAAAATATTAAACTAATTTGATTAAGCATTCTTGCAACGTTAAGTACAGATGGAGGCTGCTGTTTTACGTTTCAAAGTAAAATACAGTGGCTGAATTAGCTGCTTGACACGTTTGAGTCATCACGAAACCACAAGTTGGAAAAAAGCAAAGGCCTGCCTCCAATATTCATCATACGTTTACATGGATTATGAATCACTTTATACAACGTTGTGTGGTAGGCTATTATTTGTGTGTTGTAGATAATTAACGCTTGTTGGACTCTTTGTCCTGTTGGAATGAGATTCTCCTCTTCATTGCCGACGGGCTAAAACGGCTTGACTTCATACAATAGACTCTGCATGCGTTTTGTTTCATGCCAGCGTTGCATAATATCCGTCACTGAATGGTGTCAGATTGTCAAACGAAATTGTAATATAAGATGAAGAGAACTTGAGTAAACACAAAATCCAGTGCTGAAATGATAATTGTATGTATTCAAGGAAAACAGTTATCCAACAACAACTGGCCCTGTGTGAAGAAATGATTGTCCCCCTGAACTTAATAACAGCTTGCTCCACCTTTAACAACAACTGCAGCCAAACGCTTCCTATAATAGGAAATCAGTCCTTTGCATCACTGTGGAGAAATCTTGGTCGACTCCTCTTTAGAATTTCCGTAATTCAGCAACATTGTAGGGTTTTTGAGGATGAACTGCTCATTTAAGGTCCTGCCACAACATCTCGATGGGGTTTAAATCAGTACTTCGACAAGGACCCGTGTCTTCCAAAAACGTCCACTTTTGACTCGTTCTTACACAGATCGTTATTTTAAATGGCTTAGGGCTCATCAAGTGCTTTTTTTGCAAATGTGAGATGGGCAGTAATGATTCTAAAAGTTATCAGTGGGCAGTGACGCCGACAGGGGGGGACAACCGTGAACGCTGTCCCGGGCCCAGGCCTGGGGGGTGCCATTTGGTTGGTTTAAATATAATTATTAAATAGGCTGTCAATGTTAGTATTCAGTACTATCGAGAATGTTACACAGTTATTAAACAGAAGAATTGTATTGATTAGATTAGATTCAACCTTATTTAACAAGTACAAGTACAGTACAACAAAATGCAGTTTGCATCTAACCAGAAGTGCAAATAGAGGAGGGCAGAAAATTTAAAAGAATTAAGTATGTACAAGTGAGATAAATAGTTATTCAAGTGACAATTCTCAATGGCATTCTGAATTTGCAATCAAGGCAAATTGAAGGAGTAGGGTAGCATGTGCAACAGAAATGCAGGGATAGCAGCAATGAGGTTTCCGAGGTAGACATTTGTATGTAACAATTGAAAATGGAAGTAGATTGGCAGTTCTAAATGCGCAATGAAGGCAATTTTAAGGTGCAAGTTGGCATGTGCAAATTAAATACAGGAATAACAGCAATGACACGTACCTGTAGACAACTGAAAACTGCCTTATCAGACTTTGTAAGGCAGTGACAGTCCAGTAGTACAAAGGGTGGGTATAGTTAGTGATTGGTTCAGAACACAGAGTTCAGTAGGGTTACAGTAGATGAAAAGAAACTGTTCCTGAGCCTGCTGGTGCAAGAATGGAGAGACCTGTACCACCTGCCTGATGGGAGGAGGGCAAACAGTTTGTGGCATGGATGTGAAGGGTCCCTGGTGATGCCACATGCCCTGCGCAGACACTGCTTGCACTGGAGGACGACGATGGCTGGGTGCTGGGCACCCGTAATGTGCTGGACGGTTTTCACCACCTGTTGCAGGGCCTTCCAATCGGCTATGGAGCAACTGTGAAACCACACTGAGACGCAGTTAGTAAGAATGCTCTCGATTGTGCAGCAGTAAAAGTTCACAAGGATCTTGGAAGACAGACAGGCTGAGGTGTTGAGGGACCAGGAGAGGTCCTCGGAGATGTGGATACCCAGGAATTTGAAGCTGGACACATGCTCCACCTCAGTTCCATCGATGAGAACCGGGTCTTGACTGCAGCCTTTAGATTTCCTGTAATCCACAATGAGCTCCTTGGTTTTTTTTGCATTGAAGGGCAGGTGGTTATCAGTGCACAATGCCTCCAGACACTTGACCTCCTCACTGTAGGCTGACTTCTCATTGTCACTGATCAGGCCTACCACCGTGGTGTCATCTACGAACTTGACAATGGTGTTGGAGCTGTGTACAGGAACTCAGTCGTAGGTGAAGAGGGTGTACAGGAGGGGGCTCAGCATGCAGCCTTGTGGAACACCAGTGTTCAGGATCTGGGTGGAAGAGGTGAAGTTGTCTAACCTGACAGACTGGGATCTGTTGGTTAGGAAGTCCAGAATCCAGTTCCAGAGAGAGGGGCTGATCCCTAGGTCATGGAGTTTGTTGACCAGCCTAGAGGGGATGACCATGTTGAATGCTGAGCTAAAGTCTATGAATAGCATTCTCCCATAGGTGTTGGTTTTGTCCAGGTGGGTCAGGGCAGAGTGTAAAGCTGTGGAGATGACGTCCTCTGTGGACCTGTTTGACCAGTAGGCAAACTGGTAGGGATCCAGTGTGTGGGGGGAGCAGGACATGAGGTGGGCCAGAACTAGTCTTTCGAAGCACTTCATGATCGTGGGGGTGAGTGCGACAGGTCGAAAGCCATTCAGGCTAGAACCAGACAACTGCTTCGGCACTGGCACAATAGTTGCGGTCTTAAAGCACATGGAGATAACTGCCTGGGCTTGTGACAGGTTGAAAATGTCAGTGAAGACCTCGGCCAGCTCCCTAGCAAATCCTCTGAGCACACGCCCGGGGACACCATCAGGACCAGCAGCCTTGCGTGCATTCACCCTGCTCACTGCAGACAACACATGTGCACTGAGCAAAGTTACACAGAAAAAGTTACAGTACACATTTATTAAACAGAAGAATTGCATTGATGAAGGGATTCATGTTTTTTCTCTTTGCTGTTTTTTTGTACAGCGTTATGATTCAACCTTTTTCTGTAAAAATTTTTTTCTACCAACAGCCAATCAGTGATACCCTAACACCTACACCCAATCACAGTGATATCCTAACACCAGCACCAACGCAACTTTGTTGTCCATAAGGAGTGAAGTTCGCTTACTGTAAGAAACTATAATGGCAGCTTGAGACCAGGACGGCAAACTGTAAATTCCTCCCTTGTCTACTACTGTATACACTACGAAAACAGCAAAGTAGTAAAAGACTTAGACTAACAAAATGCTGTATTGCTACCTAGTGCAGGTTTAAGAATAAATAAATAAATATAACCAACCCTAACTACAGTAGCTATCAGGCTAAAACATTGCCATCATGCAACCAAAACAAGGAGCACAGAAGTGGAAGGACATATCTAAAAGAAAATGTGAAAATGTGTAGCAGTTAAGTAATGGCTGACTGTGACTGAGTAGGTTATGAATTGAGATGTGACATAGCCTAATAAATTAAGTGTGTTGAAAACAAAGTGATTTGAATGCGGCCTAGTTATGAATTAAAACATTAAACAATAAAACGTTTATGACTTGTTTTTTGGGCAGTAATGTCCTTACTATTTATTTATTTATATAAACGTTCAATTCTGTACCGGGCCCTTGGATTCCTGTCGGCGTGGGTCGAGCCTTGCAATTCTCCATTTTTGCCCATCCTCTTTCTTACTATCCAATCATAAACGCTGACCTAAGCTGACGCTAGTGAGGCCTGCAGGTACTTAGATGTTGCCCTGGGTGTTTTCGTGACTTCCTGGATGAGTCATCGTTGCACCATTGGAGCAATTTTGGTTGGCCAGACACTCCTGGGAAGATTCACCACTGTTTGGAGATAATGGCTCTCACTTTGGTTCGCTGGAGTCCCAGAGTCTTAGAAATTGCTTTGTAATCCTTTCCAGACTTATATCTCAAGTTTTTTTTTAGATTTAAGTCTGCAATGGCTTCATGGTGTGTTGCTTGTAGAGACTTTGTAGCTTACTTCACATTGATTGTGAGGTTCCATACAAGTCATGATAAGATTGAACAGGGCTGGCAGTAATCAAGCCTGGGTATGACTGCTCTGATTGTATCCAATTATCGATTGAGTTTGGTCAATGGGTTGATTGAGTAACTATTTGTTGATTTTGGATAACTTTTTCCTAAAATAACATTATAATTTAAACACTGAATTTTATGTTTACTCAGGTTCTCTTTATCTTATATTACATTTTGCATGAAGATCCAAAACCCTTCAGTGTGACATATATGCAATAATTTGTAGTTCAAATTTAATTTAACTGAAAACCTCCCATCCTCTCAGGCCAAGGGCACAAATGCATATAATTCAATCCATGGCACCGGCCTCCAGTCCACTAAAACACCATTATTGACCTAAGTGGGGTTGCACAATCTATGCATTATATTTCTATGTTCAAGGCAGCTTTACAGAAGGGTCTTTTTTTAGACATGTCAGAGCTTTTAATACTGTCCTAACGCCTAGATATGTGAACTTGCCCAGGCCAGGCTTGTCCTGTATACTGGATCTTTGTTTGTTACAGGTGGATGTTGCACACACACTTGATCCCTCTGTGAACGCCTCCATCCCACACTTTGACACCCATTCATCTGTTTCTTTTATATCTCTTCATTCTTTTTAAGAGAGAGGGAGTAGTTATTTGTGGTCTGCCACTTTCAGTATACATAGAGGTTGAGACGCAATTAAGAATGCATTTCCTAGGTAAGGCAGTCACAAATCAAAGGGACAAATGTCTGCACGTTAGCACGCAAACATTTACGCACACAAATACACACATGCAAACACACTCACAAACTCACACATACACAGAAAAACCAACACGAAATAAGTAATCCACTGTGGAGAAAGAAGAAAAGGCAATTATTTAACAATTCCATTTGTGTCGGGCTGAATGAGGTTTCAAATTGTCCCGTTTCTTCAGAGGAAACATTTGTTGTGGCCGCCACGTGCAGTGGCGGACTTACGACTACCGTAATCACCATCTATTATGTGTGATGATTTGAAAGTAAGAGGAAAAGCGGTCGAATGCATCACAGCCTGGTCCATTATTGTGTCAGCTATGGCGACAGAACCAGAATCTATTGTATCTAATAAATTAGAAACCCAAGCAGCCTTCTGCACGTGTATATCGTCCCACGTTGGAGCGCTGAAGAATTAGTGTTGCACTACTGAGGAAATTAAATGGTGTCATTTTGGAGATATAACCTGCAGTTCACTTGTGTTTTCCTCTCTGAGGTTTGGTCCTATACCTTTGGATGTTTTGTCCTCTTCATTCAGGGGTTTGCTCGTCTACCTTCTGGGGTGTGGTCCTCTACTTTCAGCTGATGTGTTGGCAGGTAATCGGGACAAAGGTCAGATGTATCTGTTGTGTTTGTAATTGTAATTTTATTTGACACTTCTTGGTGAAACTTTAGTTTCCTGTAGCCCCACATTCCCTGGGTTCATTCAAGCGGTTGTTGTTATTCATTAGTGGTTTGTGTTTACAAACCAGTTTACATTGTAATTGAAATGATTGGAGGAATCTTGGAGACTTGCACACTGTATAATAAGCTCATATTCCTCATGTATGGATAATTGAATGACTGAATAACCACATACATGGCTGCTGAATATCAAGATATTATCACTGAATAACCAGGTATTATCACTGATTACTAAGATATTATTTCAGAATAAGAGGAAATAATCACTAAATAACAACATTATCACAGAATATCAAGAAATGCAATATATGAACACTGAATAACAAATTAAATTGAATAAAAAAAGTATTACAATATTAATAAGAAATAACAAGATATCAATCAATAGATTACAGGATATTACCACTGATATAACAACATATCTTCACTGAACAATAATACATTGTCACTGAACAATAACATATTATCAATAAACAACAAGATATTCTCACTAAATTACTATATATTATCAATGCGCCACCATTACCTCTTCATTTCTATTATTTCTCACTCACCTTTTTTCTCCCTTTATTTCTCCTCTTTCTTTCTTTCGTTTTATCCACATCTCTCCATAAATCTTCACTGTTGTTCTTTTTTCACTACTTTTTGTTGTTTAAATTCCATTAACATTAAAGACTCACCCTCTCCCTTCATCACCAGGAGAAAAGACCAAGAGAAGGAGACTTTATAGGAGAAAAATAGCCCAAGGTAATAAAAGATGAAAGCTGTTTTACAGTCAAATTTCAGGCAGAATAAGTTCAGTTCAATGATAAAAAAACTTATTTTAGATCTTTCTTCCAGTCTCTCTCCTACCTAAAACACATTAGTTTCTTTTTTAGAATAAAATATCACCTTGCCATGCATTTGCTTTTTTGTTCTAACGGTTAAATTACTGAAACAAAGTCAAGTAATCTAAAAGATGAAACAGGTAATAAAACATATGTATAATGTGTATAATGTGTTCAAGTAAATACAATTATTATTAATGTTCACTGTGTAGAATCCTGCAATGTAACATCAGGGTAACAGTCAGATTTGCTGCAATCTACATGTTACTAAAGGTGACATAAATAGAAACACTAAGGAGGTCTGATGTCTGTCATCCCTTTAACACTGAGGAAGTAAATATCGATGAACCCTTCAACCTTGAGGAGGTCGAATATCTCAGATTCCTTTAACACTGACAAAGTCTGTGACTCCTGTAGTATACGTGACTCCTGTAGTATAATCCCTTTAACACTGAGGAAGTATGTGGTCTGTGATACCTTTAATACTGAGGAAGTATAATATCTCGGATACCTTAAAAACTGAGGAGGTTTAATTTATGTGGTACCTTTAACACTGAGGAGGTCTAATACCTGTGATACCTTTAACACTGAGGAAGTCTAATATCTGTGACCCCTTTAAAACTGTGCAGGTCTAATATCTGTGATCTCTATGTGGTCCCCTAAACACTGATGAAGTCTGATATCTACGATCATTTAATACTAAGGAGGTCTGACATCTGTGATCTCTTTAACACCCAGGAAGTGTAATATCTGTGACCCCATTAATACTGAGTAAGTCTGATAGATGATCCCTTTAACACTGAGGAGGTTTGATTTCTGTGACCCCTTAAATACTGAGGAGGTGGGATATCTGTGCCCCCTTTAAATACTGAGGAGGTAGGATATATGTGACCCCTTTAAATACTGAGGAGGTGGGATGTCTGTGACCCCTTTAAATACTGAGGATGTGGGATATCTGTGCCCCCTTTAAATACTGAGGATGTGGGATATCTGTGCCCCCCTTAAATACTGAGGAGGTTTGATATCTGTGACCCCTTTAAATACTCAGGAGGTGGGATATCTGTGACCCCTTTAAATACTGAGGAGGTGGGATATATTTGGCCCTTTTAAATACTGAGGAGGTGGGATATCTTTAACCCCTTTAAATACTGAGGAGGTCGGATATCTTTGCCCCCTTTAAATACTGAGGAGGTCGGATATCTGTGCCCCCATTAACACTATTGATTCTCGGCTCTTCTTTGCTGTGGTCTTTGTGATTTTCTACTTTACAGCTGTTAGTTTCAGCCAAAATGACTAATGTTAATTGGCTGCTAAAAAGCTTCTACCACAAACTTACTGCAAGGAACAAGTAAATCCATGCTTATTATCCATATACGGAGAAAATCACAGAGGAATAAATGGAACAGGGAGGGTATTGGGAGAGAGGGGGATATAAGGTAGTAGAAAAATGAGAAAAGAGGTTCAGATAAAGAAGAGAGAATATCTCTATGTTTGTATTTCAGTGTGCTGAAAGCGTAAGCTCTGGCTTTAGAGCCATTTACACGCCAGTGAGAAATACAGCCAACAATTTAATCTGAATAGAATTAGCTTGGAATGGAAGTGCAGCTGTTTCAAGGGCAGTCTGGCTTTGAGATAACTATCAGCATTTACTGTAATATCTATCGCAGGCAGAAAAGCCCAGGTTCTGTTACACAGGAGATTAATGAAGCCCTCTCTGTACAGTGTGTGTGTGTGTGTGTGTATTTTCACGCTTGTCTGTGCACATACAATCATGCACCATTCTCTGTGTCGGTGTGTGTATGTGCGTACCTGTGTGTGTGTGTGTGTGTGTGTGTGTGTCTGATTGGTGTATTCCCTTGCGAGTGTGTGTGGATATTGTATTTATATCTTCCAGGAACTGTTAAGCATTTCCAGAAGCTAAGAAATTAATATTTCCTAGTTTTTTGACACACTACACCACACGTGAATTGATTGCTGCAGCTGGTGTTCACAAACTACTCCTACACGTCGCCATCTAGTGGTCACACTATATTTACACAGCACAGTGGAGAGGGGAGGGGTCTATTTGGTGGCCTGTGAGCATGTGACTGAGAGTGTGTATAGGCTTGAAAATATATGCCCTCACTAGTTACTATAGGTTGTTCAAGATAAGACTTAATGACTTAAAAGTAATGTGTGTGTGTGTGTGTGTGCGCTCACCTTTGTGTGTGTGTGAAAGACAGAGTGAAAAGAGTGTGTTTCTTCACACAAACTGCTTAGTTTGTTTGTCATAAATTTCATAAATGGCACACACACACACACACCTACCTACTTGCATAAACTCACTCTACGCCTCTCCCTTCCCTTTGCTCATTTGCTTCCCTTTTATCAAAAATGAAAAATGAAAGTACCTTTTCTGTCGTATCGATTGCCTGCTTTTATGGAATTACATGTTTGGAGCAGGTCATGCAGGGCTCAGCAGCGGTCTAGAGCAGGCCTCAGAGTGAAGATAGATAGCTATGTCTGGCTTAATGAAAGAGAGAAAGCACAATCCACACAGAGCCTCTTAGAGCCCTTTACAGAGATTGGGCAGATGGAGGACCTCACATTCTGCTCCCAACAGGAAATACAGGACAGGAAATATGAAAGGACAACACAGGAAGTGTATTCTGATTGGGAGGAAAGGACAGGAAAGGAAAGCCCAGGAAGCGCACTGACAGGTAGGGAAAGACAGGAATTAGATTCTCTTATTAGAGGGACCGAGGAGGAAGTACATTCTGACTTGGGGGATGAAAAAACAAAAGTAAGTGTCAGGAAGTTCCTCTATTGGAGGAGTAGGACAAGACCTTTGTTCTAATAGAGAGGACATGACAGAAAGGACATTCTGATTGGAGGATAATGACAGGAAGTTCATTCTGATTGGAAGGAGAGGGCAGAAAATACAATTTGATCGGACAAATATGTCAGTTAGTACATTCTGATTGGAAGGATTAAGCAAAAAATGAATTCTGGCTTGTGGGATTGGAATGTGATGGAACAATACTACACACAATGCACTTGCATTTGGAAGTGACTATTGGCAGGCTGTGTTTTAGGCTTATTTAGTGTTTTGGCAGGGCACTCCATTATCAGAATAAGAAATATGGAAATTGTTCTCACTCAAGCACTTTAGCCAGTTCTGCACCACTGGGACTAAAACATGAGCTAATAGCTAACGACTGATATGGCTCCACATACTATACGAGGTGGACAGCCTTTCCTTCATCAATTTTTTTAATAAAATCAGGTCTGAAATATGGTGACTGGCACATGACAAGCAATTATGAATACAGGCAACATAGGAATTATATGATATTGATGTGTAAAGTGTGTCAATGTATGAAATTCATTCTATGTCATCCGAGGGCTGTTGACAACATACTGAGGTATATCTACTTTCTGGCGAGGGGTGGGGCTTTGGCTTGCCGACTACAGTCAAGAAAGCACTGGCTGTGAGCCCGGTCAGCTTGCTCTTATAGTAGCTATAGCACTTCTACGCGTGGTTTTAGACCGGCTAGTTGGTCTCCTAGGAAAGGTTCTAGGTTTGGTGTGTACACATTTCTCTGGGACAGTGCATGACAAAACATGTTCCATGTGTTGGTGTATAGTTTTTTTTCTTGCTTAGTCTGTGGAAATGGCCAAGGATGAGCCATTATTGGCAGTGACCATGAAGCACTTAGTATTAACTGCTTTGCTCAAGGGCAGAGCGACAAATTACCTTCCCAGTTCTGAGATTCCAACCAGCCACCTATCAGCTACTGGCCCAATGCTTTTACTGACAGAAGACAATATTCTTTTAGGTGACAGTATTCTTTGTACTCAAATCTGACCCTTGTTGGCAGACATTACAATAACTGCCTCTATGGATGTATTTTTCCCAAGCTCTCTATCTCTCTCTTTCTTTGATATGATTCGATTCAGTAATATTGTTCCTCTACTTGGAAACCCCTGATGAATGGCCAATCACAAGATCATTTACTGTACGTCATGTACAGTATCAGTCAAAAGTTTGAACACATTTACCAATTTTTTTCCAAACTTTTGACTGGGACTATAAATGTACACAAATAACAAAGGGAATAGATCAAGTAGAGACTGAAGTAGTATTTATTCTACACCTGTAGATGTACACACAAAACCAACGAAGAAAAACATACATGCATTTAAAATAGAGTACATTAGCTAAGCAAAAGCATTAGCTTGAATTTGCAATGCTTTTGAACATAAATGCTTCCTTTTGAATATATCCATGTGAATACCTGTACTTTTTTTCAATTCAAATTAATTAAATTGTAAATGTCTTTTACAACTACATTTTTTATAGGGTTGAAGAAAATCCAATAAAGTAGCCCCACTCAGAAAGGAAAAGGATAGAATGGGTATAAAATAATGATTACTGAGGTGACTCCTCTCTGACGTCTATCACATAGATCATTGGATGGAAATTAAAAGACACAGAGTCAAATGGTCCCAGAAAGAGGATCAGGAACGATTCAACTAAAAACCTCCCTTACAGTGTCAATCTATCAGTGGGCATTTAGCATCGGTGACCTCCATATCTGTCAGCGCAGGAACATCTCCAGGTTTTAGTGAAATAAGAAAATGTCCCCAAGGTCCTGCTGGAGCAAATTAAAACACAAAATGATACAGGAGCTCTTCATTAATTGATATAATAACTGGTTCTAGTAATAGAAGACTAAAGATAGTGGATAAGATCCTAGTGTAGCTTACAGATTTACTGTGATGGTCAATATATATGTAGGAGATGGAAAGCAATGAACAGATGAACAGAAGAGGGGAGTGAACACACATGTACAGACAAGGTGCAAACATACACTCATGCACCAACTTAATCATACACACACACACGCCGCACCCACGCACCCACCTACACACAGAAACGCAAACACAGGCGCACATGACTTGTGAATTGTGTCTCTCATTGCTATTCATAGGCCCAGGAAGGAAGAGATGGGCATCAGTTTTCATTAAACTGGACTATTATATGGGTCAGTTGTGTGCGTGTGTGTGTGTGTAAATATACGCTTGTCAAAGACTTAAACCACAAAACAAATGCCTATCACTGGGATTGAACCCACAAGCTTTAGAGCTGGGGGCTACGTTTTAGACCCATCTGCCATTCCTACCCATGACGCCATAGCAAGCCGCAAGGCAACCTGATTGGAATAATGCTCACTGTTGTCCCTACTGGCAGGTTTTCAAGGCAAACCCTGACATTCTGGGCACCATGACGGGCCTCTCATTTGGCCCAAGCTATCAGCAGATATTAAGGCAGCCTGTCAAGGTGGAGGGAAGGGAACCCAATGCTGGCTTTAGTAATTGGATTCTTGTTCAATACGGGCCGGTGTGTTTTAAGGAAATGAGATTGTGGATGAGATCCGGCATTGTCGGTCACAATTTGCTTTTCCAAACCCTACTGTTAAATATAACCACTTGGAAGCTGATGCCTCAACTTGACTGTTAGAAATCAACATTTACACCGATGTTCAACCCCCCCGTGGAAAATGGAATGGAATTCTTGGTGTCTTGCTGGCATGGGTTGTGTGTGCTTAGTTTGCATGGTTGAGTGGGGGTGTTTCTAGATATTCTCTGTCTCACTTGCATGCCTTCATCCTAGTACCATGCTCACACACTGATGGTGGACACTGCAGATTCACCTTTTAATAAACTGCACTGCCAAGTCAGGGATGAACACACACACACACACACACACACAAAACACACACACACACACACGTTTTGGGTATCGGACAAAAACGTCACGGATACAGTTCGGTAGGGATATATTTCGTGATCCCACGAAGACCTCGACCTTAGGACATCTTCTTGGCGGACAGTGAAGCACATTCAAGTGGTTCTAAGACGTTTATTCTTGCACATCCTCCGGGAAGAGACCGATAATAGACTGATGGAAATAATGGGTCTTTTCGTAATTTAAGATTGCATTCTTGCAATGGAGAGTTTCAAGAAAGTATTTTTTTAGTAAAATCACTAAAAAAAGGAACACGTCGGTGACTGGCAAGAGCTTTTTCGAGTCACTCCTCTGCAGATCAGAGGTGAAAATAGATTTAATTTCTTACCGGCACTGACCTGTGGGCGCATGAACTTCCGTGCGTATTTTATGTGCCTTATTAGCTATTCAACAGCCTATCTGTACTGAAAGTGACAGGAGAACACAAATAGAATATGAGTTGTGCAGGCCAAAATAACATTGACTATCTACATGAGCTCCCGGTTAATTTGTGCGCATCATGTATTGTGCAGATCATGTAGATAGTCAAATCATATTCTATTTGTGTTCTCCTGTCACTTTCAGTAGGAAAGCCATAACAATCTGCCTACAATATAAACAAAATTATAATTAGAACATCCAAAGAGATATGTGTATAATGTATATCCTACCCATATGTTCTACAATTTGCAGTTTGTTAACACGTTTTTTCTGCATGCATCGTAGCTGCATGTCTTCTAGGATATCATTGGTTTGTTTGAGCGCAACACTGTTTCAACTGCTACAACACGACTACATAACGGGAAGAATGAGCACATAGCCTATGCTACAGTTAAGTATTTTGCAGGTCAATAAAATTCAGTTAATAGCGAAACTGTCCGTTTCATTACTTTATATTCTTGTAATAAATATATACATGTTAATTAAATGGTAATCTGCATGAGAAATAAAGAACAAAACATTTTTTGTCTCGCCTAAGGCGACGCATCCAGAACCGGCCCTGAATACAGACAGTCAATGATAACTAAATAATGATTTATATTTAATTTCACATGACATATATGCACTCTTGCAACTTCCACAAACAAAAAAAAACTATTTGCGATAATGCAGTTATGAGCTAAACCCCGCGGTAGGCATCACATGACTGCTGAGTTGCGGTGATCGTCACAGCCCTAATTACAACAGCATGGCTCCGTGGTAAAAGTGCCGGGTGCTAAACAGGCCTGCCTGCAGTCCAGACCTGTCATCCATTGAAAACTATTGGCTCATTATGAAACGAGAAATATGACAAAGGAAACCATGGACACTTGAGAAGCTGCAATCCCATATCAAGCAAGAATGGGAAAATATTTCACTTTCAAAACTATAGCAATTGGTCTCCTCAGTTCCCAAACGCTTACAGAGTATTGTTAAAAGAAGAGGTGATACAACACAGTGGTAAACATGCCCCGTCACAACTTTTTTGAAACGTGTTCATAGCATCAAATTCAAATGGGCATGTAGTTTTCCAAAAACAATATTCCAACATTTGATATTTTGTCATTGTATTATATAATTAAAAATAGGGATACATGATTTGCACATCATTGCATTCGGTTTTTATTTGCATTTTACCCAGCGTCCAAATATTTTGGAAACGGGGTTGTATTTTACTATCAAACTAGACTCAAGATTTTCAACTAATCACGAAAGCTTGAAAGTCTCCATAAGGCATAATGTCCTCCTACACCATCATAAACACACACACACTCCATAAAATATGAAAACAGTTCATACTGAAATTGAATGTTTGAACGGTCTCCATAAGGCATGGTGTCCTCGTACACCAGTATTGGAGCAAAAAAACACACACACACACACACACAAACTCCATAACACAGGAAAAAAATTAATGACTGCATTTTCCTAGACATGGATTTGCTATGAAGAGAACATTTACAATAATTAGCCCAAAAGTACAACCTGGTTTCTAAATGTGTTGGGACACTGTAAAATGTAAAGAAAAACAAAATACAATGATGAGCAAATCACTGAAACCCTATATTCAATAGAAAATAGTACAAAGACAACATATAAAATGTTGAAACTGAGAAATGTTATATTTTCTTGAAAAAATATATGCCCACTTTGAATTTGATGACAGCAACATATTTGAAAAATGCTGGGACAGGGGCAACAGAAGACTGAAAAACGTGTGTAAAGCAAAAAAAAAATACTGGTGGAACGTCTCACAACTAATTAGGTTAATTGGCAACAGGTCTGTAACATGATTTTGGTAAAAAAATAAAAAAGAAGCGCATCCCAGAGAGGGTGAGTTTTTCAGAAGTGAGGATGGGGAGGGGTTCACCACTCTGAAAGACTGCACAGGCAAATAGTGCAACAAATTGAGAATAATGTTTCTCAATGTCAAATTGCAGAGTTTGGGGATCTCATCATATACGGTACATAACATTTTTATAAGATTCAGGGAATCTGGAGAAATCTCTGTACCCAAGGGAAAAGGCCAAATACCAATATTGGATGGCCGTGATCTTTGGGCCCTCAGACGGCACTGCATTAAAAATAGACACAATTCTGTAGTGGACATTACTGCATGGGTTCAGGAACACTTTCAAATACCACTGTCTGTGAACACAGTATATCGCTGCATCCACAAATGCAAGTTAAAACACTACCATGCAAAGAAGAAACCATATTTAAACAAGATCCAGAACCGTCACCACCTTCTCTGGGCCTGAGCACATTTAAGATGGACTGAGGCAAAGTGAAAAACTGTTCTGTGGACTAACAAACAAAATGCGAAATTATTTTTGTGGATCGTGGACGCTGCGTCCTCTGGGCTAAAGAGAGGGACCACCTGGGTTCTTATCAGCGCAGTTCAAAAGCCAGCATACATGATGGTATGGGGGTCTTGCACATGGATGACTTGCACATCTGTGAAGGCACCATTAATGCTCAACAATAAATACAGGTTTGGAGCAACATATGCTGCCATACAGACAACATCTTTTTTAGGGAAGGCCTTGCTTATTTCAGCAAGACAATGCCAAACCACATTCTCCACGTATTACAACAGCATGGCTCCGTAATTAAAGTGTCCGGGTGCTAAACAGGCCTGCCTGCAGTCCAGACCTGTCATCCTTTGAAAAAATTTGACTCATTATGAAACGAGAAATATGACAAAGGAAACCATGGACACTTGAGAAGCTGCAATCCTATATCAAGCAAGAATGGGAAAATATTTCACTTTCAAAACTATAGCAATTGGTCTCCTCAGTTCCCAAACGCTTACAGAGTATTGTTAAAAGAAGAGGTGATACAACACAGTGGTAAACATGCCCCGTCCCAACTTTTTTGCAACGTGTTCCTAGCATCAAATTCAAATGGGCATGTAGTTTTCCAAAAACAATATTCCAACATTTGATATGTTGTATTATTTAATTAAAAATAGGGATACATGATGTGCACATCATTGCATTCTGTTTTTATTTGCATTTTACCCAACGTCCCAAATATTTTGGAAACGGGTTGTATTTTACTATCAAACTAGACTCAAGATTTTCAACTAATCACGAAAGCTTGAAAGTCTCCATAAGGCATAACGTCCTCGTGCACCAGTATTGGATCATAAACACACACAGTCCATAAAATATGAAAAACAGTTCATACTGAAATTTAATGTTTGAACGGTCTCCATAAGGCATGGTGTTTCATACAGAAGTATTTACTAACACATATCACCATTAAACCCATATGGAATATTATGAATAGGAAGCATTTAAATCGCATTTAAAAAGACAATTCAGTAACATAACCTTGTCAGTTTTACTGACTTCATAATATTTAAGATATTATTCAATTATTTAAATCTTATAAACTTGGCGGATTAAAATTTGGATGCTGATTGTCCGACAGTCGTGACACATGTAAGCAATAAATCTGGGGGGTGGTATATGGCCAAAATAGCACGGCTATAAGCTCTTCTTAGGCACAATGCAATGCAGAGTACCAACACACAGTGCTTAATTCACAAACCCCAGAGATGCCTTATTGCTCTATTAAATTGGTTACCAAGGCGAGCAGTAAAACAGTCTCTCATAAACCCGGGTGGGTGGAATCATGAATACTGATGAGCTGATAGCCAATGTACATGAGACTGTATACTACTGCTATGATATCACTTTTTAATTCTGTAATTACTTCGGTAACCCTTTTAAAGGAGCAACAAGGCACAGCAGGAGTTTGTGGTATATTGCCAACATACTCTGTGAAGCATCGTGCCTAACACTAGCTCTTAATCATGGTATACTGGTCATATACCACACCCCTCATGCCTTGTTGAATGTAGAATATCCAAGACTATATACATCTGTACTTAGAATATATTTTATGATTTTAATAAAATAAGCACATTTTCAATGTGTCGTGACCAGGGTTTAAGTTAGCTGGCAAATGCCGGCCTTTTGCCAGTATCATGTGTAGTTGTCCGGCAGATGAAAAAAATCAACGGCCAAAATTTCAGGTGGGAAAAATGCAAAATAAATAAATAAATAGATTAAAAGTATATTAAATAGCCTAATATTGTGTGACCTATATGATGTTGCCAAGAAAACAGCAAGCTCCTGTTCGCTTTTACAGTAAGACACTTACTGAGTGTTTGGTTGTGTGACTAAGCGTGGTGCGAGATTCAAAAGCCAAACTGTCCCACAGCAACTCCAGAGCATATAAATCTCAAAGGCAAGGCAGACATCCCTGGGCCAGTTATTTTTTAAAAACAAGCGATGGTGCAAATGAGGCCAGCAAGATCACAGAAAAGCATCAGGCTCCTGGTCCTCCTTATTTAATTTGACGGGATTGGAATGCAGAGAAATACATTTAATGTAGGCTAATGCCTTAACATAATTGATATAATTGATCTTCACAAAACGCAACCGCATAGCAATGACAATTATGTTTCCCTGCGCATCGTGATGTTTCACCTCTTGCTCTGCTGCAGATATTATAGCCTAGTTATTTGAAATAACCTTCCTTACATAGCAAAACATTTTTCAACTTTAATATGCAATGGGACAACATATTTAAATCCATACATTTTAATGGGCATTATCTAATTAGGAAATATGGTTGGAAATGCCAAAATTCAACTTACAATATTAGTCAAAATATTTTACACATGTGTGAGTGTTTTTTTTGTCAATCAGAGTTGATGGGACAAATAAGTGACTAAAATGTGTTTTTTAATGTTGCGAAATTAGGCTACATTATGGTGCATTCCAAAACAATTCTAAACTAGGTTTAAACAATTATAAACTAGGTGAAATTACAAAGTAAACAAGTTTCAGTAAATGATCTGCGCCTATAACTTTACGCAGAGCCTGTCAAATGCTTTAAAACACGCATGGGCTAGAAAGCCTAAGGAAACTAGTGTTAGACCGATTATCGGCCTGGCCGATTATCTGCGCCAATTTTTGCCTTTTACTAGTTTAGCTGTTATCGGCCCTTGGATATCGGCCAAGCCGATAATCCCTTTCATGTAGTTGATCAAAATGCCCTGCTGGTGCGCAGATCTAAAAGCTGCTGCCAGCCACCGCTAACAGAAAGGCGTCATCTTTCAATAAAAGAAATATTCTGCAGTGTGATCCTTTCATTTTTCAATGATCCTAAGAACAATCAAGCAAGGTAAAGTATTTTCCTATTTGAGTCTTTGGACTATTACATAGCATTGTGGTTTTGACGCTTAGTTTAATTGAATACTAAAGGTTACTGCTTTTTAACAAAAATCGATTTAATTTAAAGTCAGTTTTGTGTCTGTGTCGTATGTGGCATTTTTCAGGTGTAAATTTTATTCAAATTAAAAGATGGGGAATATCGGCATCAGCCTTAATAAAAAAACAATAGTGGTCTAACACTAATGGAAACGAACATAATTTGCATTGTATTTGTTGAGACATTTCTAACATTGGCCCTTATTCAGATTGGCAACATGATTTTGGAATCAAAATATTGAGCAAGAAGATCGTTGTCTATAAAAGTAATTGTGATCTGTCTCAAATAATTGCAATCAGGCAATTTATGTAATAGTTGCGACACTGTCAACCCTGTCCAACTTTTTAGAGTACCAGACGAGCATGGCAAATTGGAGAATCAACTCGCTCGCGCTGAACTGGGGTTTTCTACCCCTCCCACATTCATGTGCGCGTTGTTTGTGAGTTTGATCGCATTATAGAATTGTACCAAATCAAGTCTATAAAAGGTTGGAATACTTTGACAGCATTCCATTTGTTCAGTACATTCTAGAGAACTTTTTGTATGGTTTGAAAATAGAGACTTTGAAAACTACCTAGACCCGTGACCTTTTATTAAAACATGTTGGATGAGTCTATATGGAAATATACACTTTTTTGGGTTTGTGGTTACTGCAGCTGCTGCTGTCTTTCTCACAGTCTCCTCACTCTCATTGTCTGACCGCTTTACTGACTGGCTGCAATAACAATGATTTGCTAAATTAGCTGCTAATTTTGTTATTGCATGAGACCTATGCTTACTTATTTATGAGCACATGTGCTTCGACAAACATTATGGATCACACCTGGTTCAGTTGAGTCCACTGAAAAGGTATTTACAGGACATAAATAAGAGATTCATACTGTACAAGTGATTTAGGAGTACAAAACAAATAAAAAAATAAGTGTTGTGTGGAATTAGCACAGATTGCATGTTTATTCCATTTCATGTACAGTGCAGAATGGAGATAATCATCTACAATGTTTTTCTTAGAATATGCCCTCAAGTTTAGTCTCTATAGAAATAACTCTTGCCACCTCGCAAACAGGGCCAATCACAAGGCCAGCTCACAAGTATTGTTTTATTAGACATTATTTTTTAGACACTAAAAGCTAAATCCTTTTGAAAAAAAACAAAAACAACTGCTGGCACTTTAGAGTCTAATGGTATCCATCTTATGTTCGCTAACGTTAGCTGGAAACAATTACCTAACAAGCAGGCAACAATTAGCTCACGTGTCGGACAGAAACACAACATTAACAAATGTTTTAAGCACATGCAAACTATTTTTATATCCAAAAAGTTCCAAATTATTGCAAATTGGACAGTGTTCACCTTTCCACAACACACGGAGTCGAAAAGGGATTTGCCCATGCGTTTACGTACAGCCGACAGTCGGCAAACTTAGCATCACAACAAACAAATCATCACAACAAACTGTGAACATTGAACAGGAGGAGCAGATGCAGCGCAGCTACGTCCAATAATGATGTATTAATCTCTATGTCGGTTGATACAAACTCCGTACACGTCTCGGTGTTGCTGCTCGAGAATCGGGATGTTAGATTTGCTCAGTAGCTTAGTTTTTTTATTAAAATGTTTTTAAAAAAGAATCAGGCGCTATTCATTTCTGCGTAATTTTAACTGGGATCTCGTACCTGTGTACATGGACAGAAAATTGCGTAGTTGGTACGCAAAATGCGGGGATGTTGGCAGGTCTGTTGTAGCCTATATATGCTCAATTCGCAAAGATTATAAAGAGTTCATTCTGCTGACTAATTTAAATAAAAACATTTGTTGAATCATAGCGTTTGTGTTTTATTGCTGTTTAAATGTAGGCTATTATATGGCAATGTAAAACATATAGCTGTTCTGTATGGCCGGAATTCTGAAAAGTCTCACGTAAACGGATCTCCTGCTACTTTATTTTTAGGCAAACAGCGTTCCGGTTACTTTTGTATCCAAAATAGATCTGGTATAAGCTACTTTAATGGAACAAGCCTCATTAACACATACATTTGGATGAACATAGTGTAATCTGCGATTTGTCAGTGCACTTACTTTATCCCAAGTCAAGTGCTGGTTTAATGCTGGTTAGATAGCGTCAGACTTCATACGTGCTATCCGGCATAATACAAAGAGCCAATCCGCTCTCGTAGCATACATGTCATTGCACTTGCTGCATTAGCCAGCCCGCAAAAAACACTTAGAATTGACCAAAATCCTGCGGCAACCTGCCTGGCATGCTAAGCAAACATTTTTCAATAATAACATCAAGTTTAATCTCAGTCTAATTAACAAGTAAGCCTATCTGAACACCAGAACACGAGAAGTACTGTAGCCTACTGTAGTAGTACTATATTAGTGTACTATTAGTAGTACTTATTACCTAGCTAGCTACTGTACTGTACTAGCAGTCATTACCCTGCTAACGTTAGCTGAAATGCAAATGCCTAACTGTGTTAGCTATAACATCGTCAACTAAATTATACATTTAATCAATCGTAAAACATGAATTACTTACCTATTTAGTAGTAAAGATAGCCATTAGAACAATCCTCTTCACAGCACGTTCTCATTAAGATTTTATTTCCTGAGGAACGGCAAGCTTCAGCCTATCTTGGCGGGGTTTTCACTAGCTGTACAGGTGCTAGTCATATAATTAGAATATCATCAAAAAGTTGATTTATTTCAGTAATTCCATTCAAAAAGTGAAACTTGTATAATGTGTACATTCATTCCACACAGACTGATATATTTCAAGTGTTTATTACTTTAAATTTTGATGATTATAACTGACAACTAATGAAAACCCCAACTTCAGTATCTCAGAAAATTAGAATATTGTGAAAAGGTTCAATATTGAAGACACCTGGTGCCACACTCTAATCAGCTAATTAACTCAAAACACCTGCAAAGGCCTTTAAATTCTCTATCAGTCTAGTTCTGTAGGCTACACAATCATGGGGAAGACTGCTGACTTGACAGCTGTCCAAAAGACGACCATTGACACCTTGCACAAGGAGGGCAAGACACAAAAGGTAATTGCTGAAGAGGCTGGCTGTTCACGGAGCTCTGTGTCCAAACACATTAATAGAGAGGCGAAGGGAAGGAAAAGATGTGGTAGAAAAAAAGTGTACTAGCAATAGGGATAACCGCACCCTGGAGAGGATTGTGAAACAAAACCCATTGAAAAATGTGGGGGAGATTCACAAAGAGTGGGCTGCAGCTGGAGTCAGTGCTTCAAGAACCACCACGCACAGACATATGCAAGACATGGGTTTCAGCTGTCGCATTCCTTGTGTCAAGCCACTT
>JACXGI010003701.1:35486-60340 GCA_016801175.1 Esox masquinongy
AACTCGCCTGACCTTAACCCTATAGAAAATCTATGAGGTATTGTGAAGAGGAAGATGCGATACGCCAGACCCAACAATGCAGAAGAGCTGAAGGCCACTATCAGAGCAACCTGGGCTCTCATAACACCTGAGCAGTGCCACAGACTGATCGACTCCATGCCACGCCGCATTGCTGCAGTAATTCAGGCAAAAGGAGCCCGAACTAAGTATTGAGTGCTGTACATGCTCATACTTTTCAGTTGGCCAACATTTCTAAAAATCCTTTTTTTGTATTGGTCTTAAGTAATATTCTAATTTTCGGAGATACTGAATTTGGGATTTTCATTTGTTGTCAGTTTTAATCATCACAATTAAATGAAATAAACATTTGAAATATATCAGTCTGTGTGTAATGAATGAATATAACAACCAAGTTTCACCTTTTGAATGGAATTACTGAAATAAATCAACTTTTTGATGATATTCTAATTATATGACCAGCACCTGTAGGCTCACGACACAGAAAGAAGATAGTTTGCCGCCAGAACGCCAAGACTCACAGCCACAACCGCGAATCAACGATCATCACCGTTATTGACAGAAGCAGTAGCCAATCGGTGATCAGAGATGTATACAACCAATGAGCCAATGAAAAAAATCGTATCAAGCTGCACTACCAACACCCAGATATAGGGGGAGTATGGGCTGTGTGTGACACAACAAAAACGGGTCTTTATGGTATATTAGAACATGAGTTAAAAAATCAGGACATAGTTAATAACAATGAAATAAGTACTTCTACAGAGCCCGACTTATGGGGATATTGAAAATGTCCTCATAAACAAAATGTCCCCATAGTGCTGATGAGATTTCAGGTCAAATGTCCCCCTATACCATATAAACAAGAACACAGACAGACAGACACACACACACACACACACACACACACACACACACACACAGTAGACTGGGTAGTCAGTTACAATTAAACAGAGACAGTCAGGGTGTTTCTCTGTAAAGCAGGTACTTCAAGGTTGCATCATAGATTTGGCCAGTCAGTCATTTACTTACTTTGCCACTTATCCACATGCACGCTCGCACGCACGCACGCACAACACACAAACCACCTTGGTTTCTACAGCCTTGAGGAGCTAAATGGTGTGAAACTGACTGTTTCCCCATCTGTCTCCTGGTTTCTGTCTGTAGCTGTGGAGAGTGTGTGAGGGAGGACAATGGAGAGGGGGAGGACGAGAGGGAAGGCGAGGGGGAGGACGAGAGGGAGGGGGAGGATGAGAGGGAAGAGGGCAGTTGAAGCGGTAGATGGATAAAGAGGGCGAGATATTTTTGCTGAGGCTGTTTCAGGTTAATATAGTTCATCTATTGTCTTGATATGCAATAATACAACTGCTTTTCAGGCGTATGTAAGCCCTTCTCCTTTGGGCGTGAAGTAAAAATTGCAATCTTCAATTGGTAGATCACATTTTTGACGCTCAAATAAACATAAAGTGCACCGTTTTCCCGAAACAGTGGCTGGGTGTTCTTTCTTTCTTTTTTTAACCTTTAAAGATACCTTGGCTCTGTAGGAGAGAAGGCTAGGGAAAGGCGGTTGGTGTTATTTAGCAACCTGTCAAAGCTCTCACCTCAACGCTGGTCAATTACAGTATTAGACCCTGGGGGAAGGTGTTGAGGAATCAGGCCTATCTTGGACTACCTCTCCTGGGTGAGACCTGGCTGCTGACTGGGGTGGGGGGTGAATGGTCTGGAGAGAGGTAGCAGAGGTTTCCATAATTACCTGTAGGCTCTGTGGATTTGCCCCTCCTCCTGTCTCCCTATATACCCCTTCTCTCAATCTCTCTGCCTTCATCCCTCTCTATCTCTCTCTCTCTCTCTTTCTACCTTTCGTTTTCCCATTGACATTTTCTGTCAGAAATATCTGGAGACCTTCACTGACCCTGTCATTACATAACAAATGACATACAGAACACCCAGCGGTAGTCTTTTCCCTCACCTGGGGTTTAACAATGTAGAGCAGGACAGAAGAAAAAGTGGATGAAAAAGAGACAGAAGAGTGAGCAAGAGAGAGAAGGAACAGACACACCGCCATGTTTATTTTATGGTGTAAATGGCCATGAGACCACGCAAGCATTATGAGATGCCCTCTTAAGCCTCAATCACACCTACAGCGTCAATACGCCGTGATACACCGGAAGGTAATTCATTTAAAATGGAACGCTGCGATTGGCTTGCAGCATTGCAGTGCAGATGCAGTCGCAGAATGTTTGGTCTTGTGTATGTCTTGGATTTATCCAACTTGTGCCTCAGATTGTGTGCATGGAAGCTGGGCGGAAGTAGTAGCGAACGGTCAAACTTTTTTTGCACTTGCAGCAAACTTTTTCTTATAAAAAATGTTAACATATATATTTTTTGGATAACTCACTAACTACAATATTAATACATCTACAAATTTCAGAAAATGCGTTGTGCAAGCATATCACATTTGACAGCTTATAATATAATCTCCCTCTAAAATTTAAAGCTTGGAGGTTATTACAATTCTGAATAGTCAAGATAGTATTGATGGGCTCATTCAACAATGACACCAACGGCTGAGATCGCAAAAACAGGTTGAGGACTTTCACCGACTGATTGAAAAGCTTCAGCTTTTAGGAGAGGAATTTCGTAGCTACTTTCGTCTGGACCAAGGCCAATACAATCAATTGTTCCAGATGGTAGGACCACGGACCAAGATGGACACCAAGCAGTGCGATTTTATTTGTCAAGTTGAATGCCTGGTCATTTGTCTCCTGTAAGAAGAATGTAATTGATTTGTACCGTAACTGAAATTAGGAACAAAACAATCTAAAGTAAAGTGCTTTTATTAAAGCCCATGTTATGTAACCTGCTTTCACAATCTTTATTGTGTTGAGTTTTCATGAGAAATGGGACTGACAGAGGTATGAACATTCCATAAAGTCTAAATCTCACATGGTTATGTAAGCAAGCTGCAAGCTAGCCAATAATTGATAGCCTATGTAGGTAGCTACTTGACAAACAATATGCTCAATGATACCCTCCATTTTATAAAAAGCAGCATGCAACATCTGTGGAGAATCTATGCGTTTCTGCAAGCTCTCTGCTTTGACGCTGTAGGTGTGATCGAAGCGTTAGACCCTAAGGGGTGTGGTTGTCCAAACGCTACCCGTAATTTCCTCTTCTTGTTACAGACATTAGGGTAGACATGGTACAGCATTAGGGAGAGACAGACATCTGTTACACACACACACACACACACACACACTCACATACATAAAAATGATTTAGCATTGGGAAAGAGACAAGACAGTGTTTACTACAGCCAAGAGACAGAGACATCTGTCAGTGAAACAAGAGAGTGACCAGGAATGAGACGTGCAAGGACATACACACACATCCGTACGCAATCACAGATACAGACGAAACCCCTAATCCACGCACAAACTCACCAGGTAAAATAAAGCTGTCAAGTTTCGGTCTCCCTCAGACACCGTTGGAGCAACTGTGGGAAACTGTGGGAAAGCTCCATATAAGACAGGATATGTCCTATGCCCTCCACAGTGTCAGTGACATTGAAGGGTGTCGTGTTTTCACCCTCTGTGGCCCTGTCACTACCTACTTCCCAGCAGCTCTCTGAAGAAGCCCGGAAGGGCGGCAGGGACCCCTTTAACCAGTTGCAGCAGCCTGATGAACTTTATGGCGACAGTTTTCCACATAGCCACCACTCCATGCAGGTCAATCAACTTAGTGAATCCCCAAGGGACAAGTCTTTCCCGCACGCAGGCAGAGCACGCTGGAATGGGTGGGTGGACCATTATCCATGCTCCTGACTATGTTTCCATCAACATAATAGAGTCTTTTTTCCGCACATTTAGAGTAAGTAGTGCACTGCTGAAGGAGACAGTGGCTGACATGTCGACCTGCTTCACATCCAGTAGGAACAATTCCTATTGAATCCAAGACACCTTAGCCTCCTCAGAACAGCCGAAGCTGTGATTTTCTAGTCAGAAAGCTTTCATTCTGGACGCCGTGTCCATCCACCTGACCCCATCTGTTACAGATAATAACCATAAAAGACCATTCCCATTCAAAAGACAAGGAGGAGGCTTTTTCATTTAAAAAGTTTCTTCTCTGTTATTTACAATTCTAAATACTGGTATGTTCAACTTTCATTCATATCAACATGGAAGAGTGTTGAACCTTTTTAAACACTGTTTACCAGAGTTGACCATAACAAAATAAAACCCACCAGTTCTGTGATCAGACTTGAGGAATCCAGGACCATAATGCCTGTGAAAGAGCTTTGGGTCAGACACGATTTAGACATCAGTAAAAGCAACTAGCATTAAGAAAACTAGCATTTAAACAATTTATTCCACCAGCCCGGGCCTGTTCCTCGCCTGAAACTATGATGTCCCCAGGAACACACCCAAGAACATAATCCCTTTCCTGCCCTATTGTATCCACCCAGGACAACAAAACCATATTGGTCTTGTCTATATAAATGACACATCCTGGCACAACAGGATTGAGATCCAATCCCTCTCTCCCTCATTTAGAGCACATGCACCTGTTTGTTGTTACTGCCCTCACCTGTATTCCTGCTACCTGTCCTTATTTAAGTTCTTCCTATACTTCCTATATCATGGTCTGTGTGTTTGCTTTTTTGTTTCTAAGCAACGTTGTTTCTGATTTCGTGTCTCTGTTTCAGTTTTGTTATATAGTAGTCGTAACCGTTCCTGCTCCTGGTCTTCTGCCAGCTCCCACTGTTGTTCTCGGTCCCAAGGCGGAGCCTCCACCCTCTCCCGGTCCCAGTCCCATGGTTGAGCCTCCGTCTTGACCCCGTCCCCCTTCTTGTCTTGCGGCTGAAGCCGCGCCTTGGGGGGGTACTGTAACGGCCGGGCACGGACTGCGCTATGCCGTTACATTTCTATGTTCTATGTACTTTAGTTCTAGTTTCTCTGTTTCTATGTTCTGTTTGGATTCCCTGTGTTTATTGGTTTCACTAGTGTCTAGTTTACCTTTGCCACGTTTGCCTACTCGTTATGTCCCTTTCTAAGTTCCTCCTGTTTCTTGTCTGTCAGTGTTTCGTGTGACATTCCTGTCTGAGTCCTTGTTTATTCAAGTCTGTTTATTAAAATAACTTTTTATTTGAACACCTCTGCGCCTGTGTGTTCCTCCAGAAGAAAGTTACAAAATATTTTTATCCTTAATTTTTACCTATTTTTATCTTTTTAATTTCAATTTTTCTCTAAGACAGGGACAATTGGGCCCACTTTCCATTTATATATTGTGACATAATCCTGGGACCAAAGCCTTACTGGAAGAGTTCACTGGGATGGGTTAACTAACATTTTTGTTATTTTCAAACCTAGCTGGTCAGGTAGAACGTAGGAGATTCCCCTTAAAAAAATGTTGCGATCCCGAATACTATTATCACAAGATATTCTTGAACAAACACTGCATTAGGAAGTAAGTCTTTTGAGTCAGTTTGCCCAAAAGCACCATCTAAAATCAATTACTTTACCGAATCAACAGAATTCAAACAAAGAGAAATCTCTATCTAACATGCATACACTAATTATTGGCTAAACTAAACTATATTCAATGACAAAGCTCAATGATTTAATTTTGAAGAAAACAAAATTAGCACATCATCTTATAAGCATCAAAGGTCAGAGGAGGCAGAGGTACTGTAGGGAGAGAGCAAGAGACAGGGATGGAGAGAAAAGAAAAGGGAGACAGAGAAAAGGGGACAGTGACAGGCAAAGTGATAGAGAAAAAGAGCAAAAGAGAGAGAGTGGTAGAGACAGGAGAAGAGGAGCTGGAGAGATGGGACATATGCTGTGGGATTATCTGTCCCCATCTATTCTCTTCTGTAATGGCTACAGTGAAAGTCAATTGGTCTCTCAGAGGGGCTGTCAGCATTGTCATAATATGCAGTATGCCTGTCTTTCTCTGTGTGTGTGTCTCTATGTCTGTGTCTCTGTGTGTGTTTGTTTGAATCATGAGGTCCTTACAAAGAGCTCTAATTAGAGATAAGCCTTACCAAAAGCTCAACAGTGTTGCCTCGTAAATTACAAGCATTTACCTCCCACCAGTCTGGGAGACAAGTCCCTTTGTTGAGCTCCTCACTCTTCCTTTGTGTCTTTCCTCTTCTCTCATCCTCCTCCTCCTCTTCCTGTTCCTCGTGTCCTATGTTCCTTCCACTCTTCTCTAATCGCCTTCTCCTTTCCCCTCCTCTCTCCTCCCCTCTTTCCTCTGCTCCCTGCCCTACCGTATGTCGGGTTGCATATAGGGCTAGCTAGGCAGGCAGATTGAGCAGTAAATTAAATTAATGTAGGCCATTTCTTTACAATTTTTCATTCCTCTAAAATGATTGAAGCTGATGTAAGAAGTTCATTAAAACACAAAACATTAGGCTCATTAAAAAACCATTAAAACTATCTCTAGGAACTGATTTATGCCGGCAGCGCATGGACAGGAGGAGAGGGTTAGAGGGGGTGGGGGTGGAGTGGGTGGGGGTAAGTAGGAGAGGATATGGTAAAACGACAGAATAACAGGAAACGTTGGAGGTGGGTAAAAAAGTGTTGGAAGGAGGAAAAGTTGAAGGAAAGAGGTGAGTGGGGAGGTCTTAGTGGAGTCATTTCAAAGGGGAAGGAGTGAGGGATGAAAGGAGAGATGAAGCTGGGCTGAGAGACGGATGGACTTTTAAGATGGAGTATCTCCATTTAAGCTTCTGTAATTTGGAATGTCCCTCTACTGCTGTTCTGTACACCCAGGCAGATGTTTCTATACCCTCTCTGTTCCTTTCTCTAGTATGTCTCGTTACTCTAATTCTGTCTTTTTTGTCTCTGTCTTCCTTTTCTGTCCCTCTTTCCTCTTTGTCTCTTAATTCAGTTTCATTTTAATTGATATGGCTTTACTGGCATGGGAAACCTTTTATTGGAAAGTGACAATAGAAAAAAAACAAAAAATGAATGTGAAATCATAATGTAAACATGACACAAATGTTCGATAAGATAAAGGTATTTCAAATGTTATGTTATAAGCTTTGTGTGAAAATACATAGTTTTAAGTATAAATAATAATAATAAGGAAAAGGAATAAGGAACAATAAGGAATAATAAGGAAAATTAAAGAGATTAATATTGATTATGTTGACAATGTCGCTATTGCTTTTAACAAATTGAGGTTTGATTTTATTATATAAGAGACTGGTAGCATTTATGACTAAATCAGTCCTAGGAATAATAAAATGACTGCAGTTTCAGGTTATTGCTTTCAGGCTGTTATGGAACACAAACAGTGATCCATATCTTCTGTCTTTTGTGGACTGCAGTTCTTAAGTTTGACAGTCATGGAAAGTTTGCTATGTACTGTGCTAGGTAATCATGCAACTGAAACAGCCACTGACTTTCTGTTAAATGAAATGGGAAAGGATAAGGCATACTGTTAATTAGTGCAGCACAGATAACATTGATCCATTCAAAGCTAGATAACTAGCTATTGTTTCAGGGTAAGTGACTAGTTAGTTAATGCAAGTTTTAACAAATAAACAGCTGTATCCTCCTGCCAGCTGCTGCAATGTGAAGAGATAATCAAAAGGAGTGATCGCTGAGTTAACATGCTGATATTCATAGACTGATATTCAATACTTTTGGGACAGTAAATCTACAACTTTTTAAAACATTTTCCATTATCACTTCAGTCAATTTGAAGGTATATCCAGAGCAACGTACAGATCGTGCATACAGTAGGTTTTAAGATATCTAGGTGGAACAACTCTGCAACTAAGTGGAGGTATAACCCTGTATCCAAAATGATGGGACGCTGCGAAATGCAAATAAAAACAGAATGGCGTGATGTGCAAATAATTAACCCCTATATTTAATTGAAAATAGTACAAAGACAACATCAAAATGATGAAACTGAGAAATGTTACTGTTAAAAGATAAACCTGAAAACATCTGGCGCATTATGAAATGAAAAATACGACAAAGGAGACCCCGAACTGTTGATCAGATGAAGGAACTGGATTCTGACCCGTTTTAGATTCATTTCAAATACTGAATGAATTAATGTAAGAAATGAATTTAATATATATTGAGAGTATTACAATAACAGTACAAGTATCAAAGATACAAGTTCTCCGGAGATTCAAGATGTTTGCCAGAGCAAAGATACAGGCAGAATGAAGGTAAATGTAAGAGAGAGCTTTCCCAAACTCCACTCTGGTTTATATCCCCAAACTAAAGTAGTGGGTGTTGGTTAACTGACCTAAGGGAAAACAGAACTAGTCTTAGACAGAACTAGAATAGACCCCCGTATTAACTAGGGACACAGTCCAATCTATGCCTCCTGACACCATATTGTAAAACAGAGTGATCTACTCATGGGTTCAGCATAGGTAAAGGCATGACCTTAGGTTCTGTAATCAGACCAAAGGTAAACATTTGTAACAAAAAAATTCTGATAAAAGAGCATTACCAGACACACCAAGTATAGGTCAGGAAAGGACAGTTGAGGACATAATTATAAATGGCTATACTAAATACTGAAGAATCATCGAATATGTAAATAAACATACAGTTGACATTTTTCGGTTCCTTCACAGGTGAAATCCTATATCGAGCAAGAATGGGAATACATTTCAAAATTAAAGCAATTGGACTCCTCAGTTCCCAAACGCTTACAAAGTATTGTTAAAAGAAGAGGCGATGCAACACAGTGGTAAGCATGCCCCTGTTCCAACTTTTTTAAAGGTGTTGCTGGCATCTAAATCAATCTGTATTTTGTATGTTATTGTATTTTTCCAAAGACAATAACATTTCTCAATTTCAACATTCAAAATGTTGTCTTTGTACTCTTGACCTCTAAACATGCCATCTTAGGGATTAGAATATACAACCTTTTGTTTACTGGCCCAATGCACTTTACTTGGCCACCAACCTGCCCATAAAAATGGCTAATTTAATTTTGAGGGATGTACATCTTTATAAACCATCAACACCATTGGTCATCTTGGGTTAGAGGGTTTGTATTTTTGTCTTGTATCTCATTGAATGTGATTGCAGAAAAAACTGTGCTTAATATCTGATTGTAAGTTTACTAAACTGACATGTATGAGTTTTTGCTCTTGTTTTTATGTTTTAAGACCAGAAATGTTGGAGAAGTAGAAACTTGGCATGCTGTTTGTTAAGCATTTCCATATTTCCGCAGATGTGATTTGGCTCCACAGATATTTCTGTCCATGGATGTCAACAGACTTGCAAAACACCTTGGGACCAAGCAGATCGTCATGGGCTGAAGCAAACCTGTGCAATTGAAACTAAGCTTGGATTGTGAAAATGAAGTGCTTGTCGGCTATCCTTTCATGCTTTTCTTCACGCCATCCCAGCTGCAATAATGTCAGCTCACAAAACACTCTGGGTTGATCAAAACACATCCCGGGCTAGAGGCCCGAATGCCCGGGTCTGGTGATGCCCCTGTTTGAGTGACACTGAATCAGATATTTAATCTCTCTTTCCACCTGATTTACAGTACAGAACACAGAATCTCCCAACTCCATGGTTATTGTTTTCTAAACATTGAAAAGGTACTAATATCATTGCGGTGACCATTCATTTAAATAATAGAAATATTTATATTTTTAGATCGATAGATCGATAAAAAGTGAAGATGAAAAATTATCATTAAGTTTTACTCTATATGGCATCTGCCATATGTTCTGGAAAGAAAACAGGGTTTGAGCGATATAATTAGGGTGCTTAGAGCTGAGTGTTTCAGTCTCATTTTCATATACTATGTTTGTGCAGGAGGAGGACGTATATCAAAGACTTTAAAGTATTTTTAATAAAAATAACTTTAGGCATGAACAACTACCAAGAGGTTGTATGTTTAGGTTTGAAAAAGCCTTAAAATCTGGGATTGAACTTTCAACCCTCAGAGCTTGAGTTTGCACTTCACACCCGTTTGACATCCACATTCGCAATGCCCTTGCATGACACAAGCCTACTGGATGGTGATAGTGCTCACTGTTGACCCTGCTGGCAGGTTTTCAAAACCATTCCCGGAATTCTGGAGACCGTGACGGATGTCTAATTTTGACAGGGAACTGGCGCGACCTCATAGTTATTTACACCACAAAACTGTCAAAGTGCCCAATCAGTGTTCCAAAGATATGCACACACAAACCCGCAGACACACACACACACACACACACACAAACACAGACAAGCACATTTATGGATTCCCAGGACTCTCTTGCTTTCTTCACTCTTCGTCTTTTTTCTGTAGCGTAAATGACTCGTTCAGGTGCAGAGCAGCTTGTGTCAGTTCTCCATGGATAAGGAGCAAAGAGAAAGATCGAGATAGAAAATAGAGGTAGAAAGAGGGATATTTCAGTATAGTCTGTTCACAGCTTTCCTCTGTTGAGTGAGGCTTTTGAAGTAATCTATGGTCAAGCTCTGTGCCTCTGTGCATCCAGAGAGAACTAGAAATAGGTCCATAAGCAGACCATCACAGCTCCCAGAGGAGTAAGTAAGGACTTGGGTGTCCCAAATGACATGCTATGCTGCAATTTGGGATGCAAACTGACAACCCTACAGCATTACAGCCATCAGTGCAAGGAATTTTCCTCAGCCATCGGTCACTGAGAGAACAAATCCCTTGAAATTAATAAAAGCTGCTATACTGTGCGTTGCCTTGCATCCATGACAATTTAGTTAGAGTTTCACCACTTAAAATGTTAATATGGATGACAGGTTGGAAAATTTATGCCGGAGAATGTAACCATCGGGATAATTTATTATATCTAATCAGACACAATACCTATGATATCACAGGTATTTTAAATACCTACATTATCATAAGTGACAATAACGAAGGCTGGGTATAGTGATGGTACTGAGCTTTATGTCAAGAAATATACATTATAATGACCATATGTTCCTGAGGCCTATGACAATGCTTCAAATGGCTGCTTCTCATCAATAAAGTACAGAAGTTGCTCCTCGCCATTTAATTATAGTTGTCACTGATTGTGTAGCAATCCAGGACTCGGGGATGACAAGTCTGGTCTCTTCGACTTACGTATGCATGTGTAATTATCTGTAGACCTAAGAACAAGAGCATGGACTTTGGTTACCAATTACTCCCAATTACTCATCCCAATTACTCATCTGCAATTATTCCACAGGCCATTCTCCGATTACACCACCAAAGTAATTGGAGATGAAATGGGAATGCCATAGTAATCCATATTTCAAAGTAAAACAATTTATTCCAATCAAGTAATAATGTTACAATCCATCGCATAGTTACATACCAGCAATATTAAGTGTCCTCCTTGATCATTTAAATCTCTACAAAATACAGTGCCACGAAACGTATTTGCCCCGTTCCCGATTTCCACTATTATTAAATTCCGGGTTTGAGTCAGGACTTTGACTTGACCACAGAGAAACCTTCATTTTGTCTCTTTTGAGCCATTCTGAGAAGGACTTCAGGATCATTGTCCTGCTACATGCACCTAACTAGGATTCAGCTTCAGATTGTTGACTAATGAGTGGACATTGTCCTTCAGAATATTAGATTGTTGACTGATGAGTGGACATTGTCCTTCAGAATATTAGATTGTTGAATGAAGAGTGGACATTGTCCTTCAGAATATTAGATTGTTGACTTATGAGTGGACATTGTCCTTCAGAATATTAGATTGTTGATTGATGAGTGGACATTGTCCTTCAGAATATTCTGAATTCAATTTTTACCCAGGTAAGTGTTTATCCTAACCCATGAATGCTGACCTTAGCTCAAGCTAGAGAGGCCTGCAGTTCTGTAGATGTTGCCCAGGTTGTTTTCATGACTTCCTGGATGAGTCATTGTGCACCCTTGGAGGAAATTTGATTGGCCGGCCACTGTTGCAGGTGTAATACTCTATGAAAATGCGCATCAGAGTAATCAATTACAAATACTTGTATTGCATGCAAAATACCTTTTATTGAGAGACAGGTTTTTCAATTATTAATGTTATAATAAATGTCTTTATTATGGATTTTTTTCTTCGTATGCATGTGAGAAGTGCGTGATAACTTTGTGAACTGTGAGAGTTTAAGGGTCACAGGGATGTACGTGCTAAGGTAAAGGAAGGGAGACGTGTGAAGAAATCTGCATTTTCTGCAAAGCATAGGTTTATAAACAAAGAAAAAACATCAGCTATTCATTTATTTTTTGGGAGCAAAGAATATGTCTATCGATAAAATCAGTTACCTGTGAAGTTGTAAGTGCGGTTGATTTGTGAAATCACCTGCTTGTGGAGTGGAAGAGTGATGATACCGGAGCAGGTGTGAATCATTGTATCGTTAGCTGAGAGGACACCAAAGGAAGATCTGGAGCGCATGACATTTCTCTGCCTGCAGGTGTTTTTTTTAGGATACACACACACACACACACACAGTGGTTTTCGGCCAGTTTAATTCGGAACTGTGTTTTTAGGGTTTGAGTTCCAATGAAGCGCACCAACTTAGCATAAACAGTGCACACTGCACAGTAGTTATTTGTTTTCAACTTTAATGTCATGCTGTGAAGGTATTTGTACTGTGTATCATTTTCTTTTAATACATTCTCTCTGTAGTATATCCTGGGCCTCTGGATGTTTTTTTCTAAGTGAGATAATCATACAAGTTAATCATCACTGTGATGTTCCTTTTTACTATATTTACTCAGTGGTCTATCTGAGCCTGTGGTGAAGGGGTTACACAAGTTTTCTCAATTTGGAGATACTGGCTCTTATTTTGTTTTGCTGGATTCCCAGAGGCTTAGAAATGGCTTTGTAACCCTTTCCAGACTGTTATATCTCAACAAATTTTTTCTCAACTCTTCCGGATTTTCTTTCAATTGTAGCATGGTGTGTTGCTTGTAGAGACTTTGTAGCCTACTTCACATTGCTGGTGAGGTTCTATATAAGTCATGTTTAGATTGAACAGGGCTGGCAGTAATCAAGACTGGATGTTTCTGCTCTAATTGAAACCAAAGATCAATTGAATTGATTAATGAATAGACTGAGTAACTACGGGGGCAATCACTTATTAACACAGGTGTTGGATAACTTTTTTCCTTCAAAAAATAAAATTATCATTTAAACAAATATGCAATAATAGAGGATATCAGAAAGGGGGCAAATACTTTTTCATGACACAGTGTACCATATGTATCTAAAACACATTATAGCATGGAATGTGTGCAAGGAGTATCTGTTAATGAGAGACTCCAAGATCTAGTAAAATGTACTACTTATCCCAAACAGACAGATCAATTCCAAACTCTCTCGTTGTGTCAACAATACGATCACCTCATCATGGCTACAACAATGAAAACAAAGAAATCAGCATTCACACATTAATATTAAGCATTCAATTAGCACCATCCAAAGCCAGACATTTGGTCACCCTGAGTTCTTCATCCTGCAAACATTCACCTGTAAAAAATGATGCGTAACTCATACAGCACTGAAACATTGCATCCTTTTATAAGACACACATTAAAAGACCAAACAGCAGTGTAATTAATCCTTTGAATATAATTTTGCTACTTTCTTGGTTTGTACGTCATCACACCTGGTTCATCTGCACGGGCGGGGCTACTTTGACCCCTTACCTTGTATGTCTGTTCCTCTGAGGAAACAGATGCGCTCACTGGTTTGAGATTAGGATGTCCCCTGGGTCTAGACGCCAGACAACATGGCACCTTCGCAGACTATTCAAAACACCTCTTTCATTACACTACAGCAGCTTCCAAGCTCAAGGGTTGCAGAAGTTTAATCCTTGATGGCTGATGCACACACACAATTTCGTTAAAGGCTTTTGATTGGTTACTTTGTGTAGCAGGTAGAACGTCCGTCACATTGGAATAATGCTGATGACAAGAATGCGGCTTGTATTGTGTAGTCTTAGGCTCCACATTTCCTCTCCTTAATTACCATGCTGTTAATTCACATTCACATGTACATACACTGTTTTTTTAGAAGGAAGTAAACTGATCAACAAACACAACCAAATCAGGCACAAAGGTGTGTGTGCTCTTCTGTGCGTATGATGGGCTAGCTGCATGCAGTGCAGTATTGAACAGTGTATCAGAGGATGTACTGTAGCTAATAAATGTTAAGGAGGTAGGCCTTTTCCGTTTCATCAACCCTCCGATCAGGTCTACTTCTAATACCTCTATCACTGTCTCCATAAAGATCACCCCAGTTCCCTGTCCAAATTTGACATCTGTGCCATCTAGAATATGTTGATCACACCAATGAGATCTAACACAATTTTTACTTGATCAGCCAAGTGAAAGGTGGCCAAATGTGACAAAAATGTGGCTGTCATGGAGCCATGCCTTGTGTTCCATAGAATGTATTTGGTCTTACTGAAGTATGCATTCATTTGAAGCTCTAACCCTTTGTAGCTCAAAGATTTCAGGTACAAGAGATGTGTCTATGTTGTTTGTATATTCTGGAACCTTTTAATCTGATGGGAAAAAAAGGTTTTTCTTAGGTCTTAGAGGTTAGGTATAAAGAAAAATATAAGGTTACTTTTAGGTTTAGACACTATGGGTTAGGCATTAGGGCTGGAAGAAATTTAAGCATAAAGATTATTAACGTTATTGAGTTTAAGCTTAAGTTTAGGGCTGGTGGATAGGGGAACCTTTATTGTTAAAGTGGGAATACGTGTAGTTTTTTTGACACTCAGTGAATGAACATCTATTCCAGGATCTGCATTAATGTATTTAGATTGCATACATGTATTTAACCGAATAAGCATCAGCCATATCAAAAGAAAATGTGTGAACTGCCTTGTCTAACGGCCTTGTACACTTGATCTCCAGTGATGAAGGTTGCATTTTGCATCCACAGGGATGACTTCTGAGAGGTAACAATTTATTTTCTAGGGTTTTTCTCTGTTTTTCAATGATCATAGAAGTAATCACTTTGTAAACCTTGCTTGTTAGGTTGAATGCTAAATGTCTCAAATGTCAATGCACCCGGTCTATGGGGTTTTTAGATATTGGTGGATACTGCTGGAATGTTTGTAGTCTTCATTCTTAATTCATTTGTAGAGATCTTTGTCTAGCCGGCCATAACTTGCCCAGAAAAAAGACTGCACATGTAAAAAGTGCACGTAAAGGAATGATGTAAATGAAAACAATGAATTATCCTCTCGGGAAACCCTTCAGATGTTATGTACCAGGGCTCGAGGTTGGGTCCCATAATCTCAACTAGACTCAAGAATGAACTCTCATGTCATGCTCTTTCATCCACCACTGGACAAAGATGGAATTTTCATGTGTAGCCTGTGTCCAGCCAGTGGGGATTTGTAGACCCAGCTCCACCTTTGTATGTACTCTGTCACCTCCACATCCCAAGACATGAGACTGAGGGCTTGGGTTCGCTAATACTCTGGTGCCAGCTTGTTGTGGTGACATTTTTTTCCTCTTCCTTTCACTCTACCTACCTTTTGCCTCTCCCTCATGGATCATGCCTGGAATGAAACTTTGGTAATACTATCTTGTAATTTAAGTTGTATGTCTACAGTATTATACACTGATGATCCAAAACATTATGACCACTCACATGTGAAGCAAATAATGTTGATCATCTCATAACAAGGGCACATGTGAAGGTCTGGGTCGTTTCAATGGTAAGCGAACAATCAGTTCTTGTAGTCAATGTGTTGGATACAGGAGAAATGGGCAAGTAAAGACTGAGTGACTTTGACAAGGGCCAAATTGTTATAACCAGACGACTGGGTCAGAGCATCTCTGAAACGGCAGGGCTTGTGGGCTTCACCTGGTCAGTGGTGATGAGTACCTACCAACAGATGTCCAAGGAGGAACAAACTACAAACCTGCCACAGGGTGTTGGGCGCCCAAGGCTTATTGATGCGTGAGGGCAACGAAGGCTATCCTGTCTGGTCCAAACCGACAGACACACACATAAGCAATAATGCATAAGAGGGTGTTGTATATTACAATTCTAAACTAGTTAACTCTGCATCTGGAGTACTACTTAACCAAAACGTGACATATACAGTGCACATATAAGTTACACACCTATTTGATCTTCTCCAGCACATCTTCAATTCTCTTTTTTGGATTATGGCTGGTTGTATTGGCCTCTGAATGCTGGTTACCAGGCATCCTCGAGGGATGGGGATGGTTTCAGCTGTGGTTGGTGCCCCAACACATCGCGTCCCATGACTATGGGCAAGACAACTGCACAATTTGTTCAGCTGCTATCAGTCGTCATGCTTCATTCATGTGCTTGCCCTCGTTCATACTATAGCACTATATTACTATATTTTGCATGCAGATGTTTGCACATGCCTGTAAAAAATGCTCAGGTAATTTATTCACCCACAACATTATCATCACAGGTAGGTCCTATACGTCCGTTTCAGAATCAGTGTCTGTTACCTGTGATAAAACGTCTTTAGTCAGTCAGTTCAAGTGTTGAGCTTAATAGCTGTCAAATAAACTGCCTGTGAGTCTGTTTGTATGGGATCTCAGGCTCTGATACAGACCCCTCCTGGATGTTTAACGCACAACCGGGTTGTGTGTGGTCCTCGATAACACTACGGGATGGAGCGGTCTGCATCAAATGCCATGTGGCTCGTCCACCAACCAGGCCACATTGTGTCAGCCTGAGACTTAGAAGACCTTTCACCTGGCAAAAAGAGGCCACTTATTCAGCCGGCTGTTTGGAAATGAGAGAACAGTAAATTATGTAAACTGTTTGGTAATTTTATCGACGAGACGATTCTATTGATCTCCTTAATCAGTACGACTGTGGTTTTTGAACTATTAAAATATAAAATGATATGTTACCATGTAAAAATAACCTGTGTATTGCATTCAGGCTATTTTAAGTGTAAATATTTACATGGTTAACAAAGTCTAAAAGCGCAGGGATTGACAGTATACCAGAACATATATATATATATATATATATATATATATATATATATATATACGGTGTAGGAGTAACAGTATACCAGAGGTTATATATACAGTGTAGGAGTAACAGTATAGGAGAGGTTATATATACGGTGTAGGAGTAACAGTATACCAGAGGTTATATATACGGTGTAGGAGTAAAAGTAAACCAGAGGTTATATATACGATGTAGGAGTAACAGTATACCAGAGGTTATATATACAGTGGATATAAAACGTCTACACACCCCTGTGAAAATGCCAAGTTCTTGTGATGTAAAAGAATGAGACAAAGGTAAATCATGTCAGAACTTTTTCCACCTTTAATGTGACCTATAACGTGAACAATCCAATTGAAAAACTAACTGAAATCTTTGAGGGGGAAAAATAAAAAATAAAAAACTCACAATAACCTGGTTGCATAAGTGTGCACAACCTCAAACTAATACTTTGTTGAAGCACCTTTTGATTTTATTACAGCACTCAGTCTTTTTGGGTAGGAGTCTATTAGCAAGGCACATCTTGACGTGGCAATATTTTCCCACTCTTCTTTGCAAAAGTGCTCCAAATCTGTCAGATTGCGAGGACATCTCCTGTCCACAGCTCTCTTCAGATCACCCCACAGATGTTCAATTGGATTCAGGTCTGGGCTCTGGATGGGCCATTCCAAAGCGTTAATCTTCTTCTGGTGAAGCCATGCTTTTGTGGATTTGGATGTGTGCTTTGGGTTGTTGTCGTGCTGAAAGGTGAACTTCCTCTTCATCTTCAGCTTTCTAATGGACGCCTGAAGGTTTTGTGCCAAAATGGCCTGGTATTTGGAACTGTTCATAATTCCCTCCACCCTGACTAAGGCCCCGGTTCCAGCTGAAGAAAAACAGCCCCAAAGCATGATGCTGCCACCACCATGCTTCACTGTGGGTATGGTGCAGTGTTGTTTCTGTGCCAAACATACCTTTTGGAATTATGGCCAAAAAGTTTTACCTTGGGTTCATCAGACCATAATACATTTTCCTACGTGCGGTTGGGGGACTTGATGTTTGCTTTTGCAAACTTCATCCGGGCTTGGATGTTTTACTTTGTAAGAAAAGGCTTCTGTCTTGCCACCCTACCCCATAGCCCATTCATATGAAGAATACGGGAGATTGTTGTCACATGTAGCACACAGCCAGTACTTGCCAGAAATTCCTGCAGTTCCTTTAATGTTGCTGTAGGCCTCTTGGAAGCCTCGCTGACCAGTTTTCTTCTCGTCTTTTCATCAATTTTGGAGGGACGTCCAGTTCTTGGTAATGTCTCTGTTGTGCCGTATTTTCTCCACTTGATGATGACTGTCTTCACTGTGTTCCATGGTATATCTAATGCTTTGGAAATTATTTTGTACCCTTCTCCTGACTGATATCTTTCAACTATGAGATCCCTCTGATGCTTTGGAAGCTCTCTGCGGACCATGGCTTTTGATCTGAGATGCAACTAAGAAAATGTCAGGAAAATCCTACTAGAACAGCTGAACTTTATTTGTCACTTTAAATGATGGCAGGTGTGTAATGACTTCTATTTAACATGAGTTTGAATGTGATTGGTTAATTCTGAACATAGCCACATCCCCAGTTATAAGAGGGTGTGCACTCTCATGCAACCAGGTTATTGTAAAGTTTTTAGTTTTCATTTTTCCCCCTCGAAGATTTCAGTTTGTTTTTCAATTGAATTGTTCACATTATAGGTCATATTAAAAGTGGAAAAAGTTCTGACATGATTTATCTTTGTCTCATTCTTTTACATCACAAAAACCTGGCATTTTCACAGGGGTGTGAAGACTTTTTATATTCACTGTATATACTGTGTAGGAGTAACAGTATACCAGAGGTTATATATACGGTGTAGGAGTAACAGTATACCAGAGGTTATATATGCGGTGAAGGAGTAACAGTATACCAGAGGTTATATATACGGTGTAAACAGTATACCAGAGGTTATATATACAGTGTAGGAGTAAAAGTATTCCAGAGGTTATATATACGGTGTAGGAGTAACAGTATACCAGAGGTAATATATACGGTGTAGGAGTACTAGTATACCAGAGGTTATATATACTGTGTAGGAGTAACAGTATACCAGAGGTTATATATACTGTGTAGGAGTAACAGTATGCCAGAGATTATATATACGGTGTAGGAGTAACAGTATACCAGAGGTTATATATACTGTTTAGGAGTAACAGTATACCAGAGGTTATATATACGGTGTAGGAGTAGCAGTATACCAGAGGTTATATATACAGTGTAGCAGTAACAGTATACCAGAGGTTATATATATACGGTGTAGGAGTAAAAGTATAGGAGAGGTTATATAAATGGTGTAGGAGTAACAGTATACCAGAGGTTATATATATATATACGGTGTAGGAGTAGCAGTATGCCAGAGGTTATATATACGGTGTAGCAGTAACAGTATACCAGAGTTTATATATACGGTGTAGGAGTAACAGTATACCAGAGGTTATATATACTGTGTACGAGTAACAATATACCAGAGGTTATATATACGGTGTAGGAGTAGCAGTATACCAGAGGTTATATATACGGTGTAGCAGTAACAGTATACCAGAGGTTATATATATATGGTGTAGGAGTAACAATATAGGAGAGGTTATATATATGGTGTAGGAGTAACAGTTTACCAGAGGTTATATATATACAGTGTAGGAGTAGCAGTATACCAGAGGTTATATATACAGTGTAGCAGTAACAGTATACCAGAGGTTATATATACGGTGTAGGAGTAACAGTATAGGAGAGGTTATATATATGGTGTAGGAGTAACAGTATAGGAGAGGTTATACGGTGTAGCAGTAACAGTATGCCAGAGGTTATATATACGGTGTAGGAATAACAGTATAGGAGAGGTTATACATATTGTGTAGGAGTAACAGTATAGGAGAAGTTATACGGTGTAGGAGTAACAGTATACTAGAGGTTATATATACAGTGTAGGAGTAACAGTATACCGGAGGTTATATATACGGAGTAGGAGTAACAGTATACTAGAGGTTTTATATATGGTGTAGGAGTAACAGTATATCTGAGATAATATATACGGTGTAGGAGTAACAATATACCAGAGGTTAGATATATATGGTGTAGGAGTAACAGTATACCAGAGGTTATATATACGGTGTAGGAGTAACAGTATACCGGAGGTTATATATACGGTGTAGGAGTAACAGTATACCAGAGGTTATATATACGGTGTAGGAGTAACAGTATACCAGAGGTTATATATACGGTGTAGGAGTAACAGTATACCAGAGGTTATATATACGGTGAAGGAGTAACAGTATACCAGAGGTTATATATACGGTGTAGGAGTAACAGTATACCAACGGTTATATATACGGTGCAAGAGTAACAGTAAACCAGAGGTTATACGGTGTAGGGGCGCACCATCATTGCACCATCAACACAGTCTATGGGGTGCTGCACTGGAAACATGAAGGGATGAACATCTACAATCATCAATAAAGCGACAGGAGACATCATCTCTGGTTGTACTTGTACACAATTCACTTTTCTCACAACTATACACCATAGAAATAAAGTGAGGCTGTCCCTCTATGCTCATCCATATTGGAAGGATATACAATTTGAAACAGTAATAGTAATCATGCTCATTATGAGACTAAACATCTATTTCAAACTGATTCATTCTGAAGCTGTTCATTTGTGATGCTGATTATTTATCTCAACAAGTTGCACACGTATAGCCTATGTATATTGCTGTAAACTGTCTAGTAGAGAAAGAGAGAGAGAGAGAGAGATAGAGAGAGAGAGAGAGAGATAGAGAGAGCACTGATCTGAGCAGCTGGTGATGTGGAGCATCTCACTGAAGACAGGCAGGTTAAGGAAAATGTTAGAAAAGGTGTTCCAAGCAACGATAGGTTGAACTAGCCGTTAATGCCAAGAAGTTATGGACATTCAAACCAGGCATTTAAAAGTTAAAAGTCTGTAAACTGGTACTGATGTTCTTTGGAAATGTTGCACATAGAATTTCTTTTACTGCGGTCGTTTCTAAACTGCTTTCATTTACGAGAAGCAGAGGTGTCAATGAGCGACATGATGTTAACAAGAAGCATTTTATTGATATATGACAATATTCAGATGAACACAGAGATATTTAGTTTTCCAACATCTCTGCAACAATGGGTAGAAAGTTTTAAATCATTTATAAATAAACATGTTTTTCCAAACAATAGTGAAATAAATCCTTGTGTTTTGGGTTTTGGTGGGATGGAACAAAAGATCATGACAGGAAACCTATATTGGTTTGTAATTTTTCAACAATTGGATCCCTGTGGATCCCTGTATAACATCAATAATTAAAATGGCAATGGAACAATGAATAAAGCCTTTTAATACCTTCCTGGCATAGTTGGTTTTGATGCTGTTCTCATGGATGACCTTCCAGCCATGGTTCAGCCCACAATGACAAGCACGGAAACCAATTCTTCCTCAGGTAGGCCCAGATGAAAGGAAGTGGTAGCAGTTTCTCCCATTTTGAATCGTTGTGGAAGTATTTCTCCTGTGAAATGTATTGACAGAAAAGTATAAGTGATAATAATAATTGAAAATGACTTTAAAAATAACTACAGCGAAGAGGGTAAAATCAACCAACAACAATTTAAAAATAGAATAGAATGCTACATAGTTCGTCGAGAACGGAGTGAGAGCTGAGGTAAGCTGAGGCCAGACTGAACATGTGCTGTGTCTGAACATGGCACTGAACTCTCGGTCTCTTCTAGTGCACAGTCTGGTTCTTGTAAGGGTGAGTAGTCCAGAGTCAGAGGGAAGACAGCGGGACACTGGGTGTGTGTGGAGGAGGTCAGAGAGGGACGATGGAGGGCCTGGTATTGTTGCTGTGTCAAATGATAAAAACACAAGGCCCTGCATACTAGGCAGACCACTGAGGCATGAAATACAGTATTTATTACAGATCTGGAGAAACGGTAGGCCTCGTGCAGCATCCTTGATCTTCCCTAAGCAGAATGTATCATCTTCCTGGGTCTCTTGGCTTATTATGAAAGTTGTCTCAGGAACGGCCATGCCCAACCTCCTCCTTGACCACTGGTGCATGGATGCCATAGCAATGTGCAGTGAGGCCTGGGAATAAAACACAGATCTAAGAAGGTAGTTTACTCACTGTGTAGTGGCTGTCCGCCAGATCTGGGGTACTGCGTCACTCCGCTGTGGTCTGCGGGCGACCGTCTATTCGCCATGTCTTGAGAACTTCACTGATGTTTCCATTCGTTTTTACCAAATGTTTATAAAATCTTCGCCAGAATTAGATGCATTCATAAAAAACATCTTCTGCCTCTCGACTGAAGAATGAACTTTCTTTCTTCAGTCGAGAGGCAGAAAGTTTAAGTGCAATCCTGATTATGTGGGTATTATTCTTATTTCTGGATATGAATCTTGAAAAGCGTGTGTATGTGTGTGTGTGAGTGTGTGAATAATGATAAAAACACAGGATCCTGCCCACTATAGAGACCACTGAGGTATGAAATACATTTGTCAGACAGGACACGGTGTTATCAGTAGTCCTGGAGCCTACAAGGGCAATATTGACTGATTACATGTACAACTCAGCTTTAGTACGACCAACAAAATGTAAAATCCACAAAATTGCCAAGTTCTCTGAGGGTTGGCCTGAGCTGAGGGGTTTCTCTTCAACGCTATTACATCAGACCGCTGAAGTGAAGTTAGCTGGGCTACCTCAAAGCTAGTGAGCACACTCAGACTACAAAGGCTATTTTTTTTATTAGTATATGAAGTCCATGTATTGACGAATCAGAAAATCCCAGGCAATAATATTTTAATCCTATCTTTCCATAATTCACGTCACAGACACTTCGCTTACTTCCATTCAAATGTTTCTGTTCACACAAAGCCCGCAAAGAAGCAAACATCTTAGGGGGTCAATTGATTGTCAGATTATTACATTATTCATACCACACAACCAAGTAATTCCATGGTTAAACAGGATGGGGTTCCTTTGTTGATGTGCAAAGATAGAGAAGAGCTTTGACTGGGTTGAGTAGGAGCTGCCACAGAAAGGTGTGTTCCCACTGGGTGTCAGAGGAGGGGGGTGGAGAACAATAGTGGAGTGTCATCCACATTGTAATGAGAGGATAGACCATGTTAGAATATGTTGGTGCGTAGTGACTTTGTGTAAAAAGATAAGAGGGTCTATTACCAAGCCCTGTGGGACACCAGTAGTGGGAGTCCATAGAGCAGACAGATTGGATGAAAGTCAATGAAAGTCTGAATCCTGACTAGCAACATTCCCAGCAGGGGCCATTCCTCTGCTCTCCCCTACTCTCAGGCAAGGGTTAATGAGGGAAGTGAGGAATGCGGAAAGGTCTCCGGAGATGGTCTGGAGGAGGGAGAGGATGAGATCAAGGGGGCAGGTTGTTCAGTGAAAGGATGTTGCTAGTTGCTAGATTTAATCTGGAGAAAGCGGGATGTAATATAGGTTAATGCATGAACACGGTTTTTATGCGAACCAGTAGACTCAGTAGGCTGAGTGAATGAGGTGGGGATGTCATCAATCTTCTTTTCAAAGTGGTTGACAAAGTCATCCGCAAAGAGGGAAGAGGGGAATGACGAGGGCGGAGGACAAAATGTTTCCTGGGATTACGGGAAGGCTTACTCTTACAATGTTGACTTTATATAAGATGGTTTTAGTGGCAGTTAGAGAGGAAGTGAAGATATAATTTTGTATCTCTCGTTAGAGCATGGTGCTTGCAACCTCAGAATCTTGAGTTTGATTCCAATGGGGCGCAGGCATGAACAGGTGTATTATGAGTCACTCTGGATAAAAATGTGCTAAATTATGTGAATGTAGTGAGAAATGGATGATAGGTCATCAGGAAGATTCGTTTTACACAGCTGACCAGTTCTGTGAGCTTGCGGTGAGTCAATTTACAGGGCATGGCCGAGTGTAGGTAGAGTAGGGTCAAAGTGTCAGGGGCACGGGTAAGGATCCAATCGCGGACTGGGAGCGAGTGGGAAAAGGGCAGGTAGAGTGGACGGGGACGGGAGGTAAGGCGTTTAACGTAACGGCGGCGAAGGGGCAGACGAGCGATAGGCAGAGTGGTCAGGGACGGGCAGAGAGTCGGTACACGGGCTGGTGGCAGCAGTACAGTCAGGGAACAGGCAGAGTAGTCAGGGACAGGCGAGAGGTCAGAATACCGACGGACAACAGAAGTACAGGCAGGGCTCAGGCAGAATAGTCGGGAACGGGCGATCGGTCGGTGCACGGATAGGCAGGACGAGAAACTGGTGAACGCGAGATGTGTCATGTAAACATGAACCATTGATCTGGCAGGGGAGAAGTGGTAGGGAGTTGTATTAATCTGCGTGATGATGAGGTGACTGGGGACAGGTGTGTGATTTGGTGATTGGTGACAGGTGTGTGATTTGGTGTGCACTGAGACTCAGGGGCGTGGGCGCCCTCTGCTGCGCGCTCGCGGAGGCGGGGACGTGACAGTACCCTCCCCCCGACGGACGCCCCCAGGCGGACCCCCAGGAGCCCCCGGACGTCGGCGATGGTAATCCTGGAGCAGGGACGGGTCCAGGATCTGGCTACGGGAGATCCAGCACCGCTCCTCTGGACCATAACCCTCCCAGTCCACCAGGTACTGGAAACCACGACCCCGACGCCGAGAGTCCAGGATCCGACGAACGGTGAACGCAGGACCCCCATCTATGATCCGCGGAGGGGGCGGCTGAGGAGGTGGAGGAAGGAGCGGGCTGTGACGCACGGGCTTGACGCAGGACACGTGGAAGGACGGATGAACCTTGAGAGAAG
>JACXGI010003702.1:0-59821 GCA_016801175.1 Esox masquinongy
TTCTTTGTAAGAAAAGGCTTCCGTCTTGCCACCCTACCCCATAGCCCATTCATATGAAGAATACGGGAGATTGTTGTCACATGTAGCACACAGCCAGTACTTGCCAGAAATTCCTGCAGTTCCTTTAATGTTGCTGTAGGCCTCTTGGAAGCCTCCCTGACCAGTTTTCTTCTCGTCTTTTCATCAATTTTGGATGGACATCCAGTTCTTGGTAATGTCTCTGTTGTGCCATATTTTCTCCACTTGATGATGACTGTCTTCACTGTGTTCCATGGTATATCTAATGTTTTGGAAATTCTTTTGTACCCTTCTCCTGACTGATATCTTTCAACATTGAGATCCCTCTGATGCTTTGGAAGCTCTCTGCGGACCATGGCTTTTGATCTGAGATGCAACTAAGAAAATGTCAGGAAAATCCCACTAGAACAGCTGAACTTTATTTGTGATTAATCAGTCACTTTAAATGATGGCAGGTGTGTAATGACTTCTATTTAACATGAGTTTGAATGTGATTGGTTAATTCTCAACACAGCCACATGCCCAGTTATAAAAGGGTGTGCACACTTATGCAACCAGGTTATTGTAAGGTTTTTATTTTTCATTTTTCCCCCTTGAAGATTTCAGTTTGTTTTTCAATTGAATTGTTCACATTATTGGTCACATTAAAAGTGGAAAAAGTTCTGACATGATTTATCTTTGTCTCATTCTTTTACATCACAAAAACCTGGCATTTTAACAGGGGTGTGTAGACTTTTTATATCCACTGTATGCAAAATTATCAGTTTCTCTGGTTTTACTATTCATAGGTATGTGTTTGAGTAAAATGACCAGTTTTGTTTTATTCTATAAACTACTGACAACATTACTCCCAAATTCCAAATAGAAATATTGTCATTTAGAGTATTTATTTGTAGAAAATAACAACTGGTCAAAATAAGCAAAAAAAGATGCATTGTTTTCAGACCTCAAATAATGCAAAGAAAACAAATTAATATTCATTTTTCAATAACAAAATACTAATGTTTTAACTTAGGAAGAGTTCAGAAATCAATATTTGGTGGAATAATCCTGATGATCATGCGTCTTGGCATGCTCTCCACCAGTCAGTTCACATTGTTGTGACTTTGTGCCACTCCTGCCACAAAAATTCAAGTAGCTCGGCTTTGTTTGATGGCTTGTGACCACCCATTTTCCTCTTGATCAAATTCCAGAGGTTTTCAATGGGGTTCAGGTCTGGAGATTGGGCTGGCCATGACAGGGTCTTGATCTGGTGGTCCTCCATCCACACCTTGATTGACCTGGCTGTGTGGCATGGAGCATTGTCCTGCTGGAAAAAACAATTCTCAGAGGAACATTGTCAGAGCAGAAGGAAGCAGGTGTACTTCCAGGATAACCTTGTACTTGACTTGATTCATGCGTCCTTCACAAAGACAAATCTGCCCGATTCCAGCTTTGCTGAAGCATCCCCAGATCATCACCGATCCGCCACCAAATTTCACAGTGTGTGCGAGACACTGTGGCTTGTAGGCCTCTCCAGGTCTCTGTCTAACCATTAGATGACCAGGTGTTGGGCAAAGCTGAAAATTTGACTCATCAGAGAAGATGACCTTATTCCATTCCTCTACGGTCCAATCCCTATGGTCTTTCGCAAACTTCAGCCTGGGTCTTCTTTGCTTCCCATTGATGAAGGGCTTTTTTCTAGTTTTGCACGACTTCAGCCCTGCCCCTAGGAGCCTGTTTTGAACCGTCCTCGCTGTGTACTTCAGCCCAGCTGCTGTTTGCCATTCTTTTTGTAAGTCACTTGATGTCATCCTACGGTTGTTGAGTGACATTCGAATGAGTTGACGGTTATCTCGGGTCAGTGGACAGTCATTTTCACCCTCTGCCAGTCTGTAGCTTTGTTGTCCCCAATGTCTGTTGCTTGACCTTGTTCTTATGAACCGCCGTCTTTGAAATTTTCAGGATGGAAGCAACTTGACGCTCACTGTATCCCTCTGCCAGTAAAGCCAGAATTTAACCCTTCTTTTCCTCACTCAACTCTTTTGTCATGCTCAATAGTTATTTTTTTAATCAAATTACCTTTGAGGCACTATTTGCACTGTTTTTGCCATCCAGCTGGTCCTATTGCAAGAGGAGAGTGATGACCACAGCAGTGATTTTTATACTTTTCCTCGTTAAATTAGATTTGGTTCAGGTAATCACCTAATCAGTACCTCATTAAGTAAAATGAGGTGTGCCTGTGTAGGAATTTAACAGACTCTGGAATGAAATGGCTGCCATACATGTAGAGATTCTGATTTAAGAAAAATTAGGAGTGGTCTCTTAATTCTTTCCAGAGCTGTATATATACATACAGTACCAGTTAGATGATACATCTACCATTTCACTTTCTCCAAACTTTTGAATGGTACTGAATACATATAATGTTTGTCCCTCCATTTACTGTAATTGGTGTTACTGCTTAAAATAACATAAGATTGTAAGAACCCTTTGCATTACCTTACATTTAAGCATGGGTCATTAAGCTCAATTATTCTATCAAATACATTTCAAAAAGCCCTGTTTACATCTAAAACTCCCAAGAGCAAGAAACAACAAAAAATGGATGCATAATGGCCTAGTAAAAACTCCCTAGCAGAGTTGTAACCTAGGAACATACTTACAGAGGAGCCAGACTCTGAGGGTGGCCAGTCCTCTTCTGCCTGTGCTGGGTGAAGGTCATTAGAGTACATGATCTTTTTAGGCCACATCATTTTTTTTTTGCATGTTCAGATGACCAGCAGGACAATAAATAAGGTGGATTGCATCCAAAATCTTCAGGCAAAAACTAGATCTGCAACACAACCAGACGGGCTTTGGACAGGGATAGTTAGGAATCATCAGGCTAGGTGGTCCTAAGGCGTAGTCCAAGGGCTGAGATCCTCCAAAGATTCAACAGGACACTATAGAAATTGAAGGGTGTATTCCACAGATCCAAAATACCATGATCCAGATACCTGTGCAGGGAATTCAGACTGACCTTAGTTCCTCAGAACATTAAACTACTGCAGTTCAAAGACTAATGACTGAGATCAGGCATCAGGAGACATTGCCATTGGAAAATTCACCAAAATACATATAAATATAAATATTGATCAAAAGGCCATGCTCAAATGTCATCATAACTCAATGAAATTGTCTTTAGGTGTTACTGTTCAACTGGTATTTTAATATTACTTAGCAATTGAGTTGTAATAAATTTTGATTGACATGGTTCTTCACGTTCTACTTGTGCAGAACAATGCAGGGATCATAGTTTCTAGAAAAATGTTAAGCAACTCCTTCAGTGCTATAGTTAGCAAACTGAATGCTTGTGTCAGCAGCATGTTGGCACCTGTACCCAGGATTCCTATCAATGAACAAATGTTGTTTTCCTTTCTTTGTCACAGTCTCCCCCTGTAGGTCAAACTAATCAACACTCGGAAGGTGAGTCTATATTTCAGAAGCGACTGCAAGATTGTGGTTTTGCAGAAAATAGCATTTCTAAATCCTTCCCTAGTTTTGTATATATATATATATATATATATTCAATTTTCGTCTTTGCTTAGGTTATTCTCAATTGTCACATCAATGTCACTGATGAACCTGTATTGACAATTTCGATGAGAGCCTACCTTCTTTTGTTTGCAGGTTCTCTCTCAAACTCAGAGGAGGATCTCTTGACGCCAGTGAGTAGATTTAACACTCAAAAACACCTTGTGATGTGAAGGTTCTATCTGCGCAAAGCACACATTCTGAGGTGTGCATCAAAGATTTTGCAATCTTTGATCTCAAAACTATTTAGTGATCTTTTTAGATAACCCTGTAAGGTCCTTACCTTAAGGAACTCATGAGTGCAGAGTATTACAAAAACTCTGTCTGCAAAAACATGAGGCCACTGAGGGAATAACACCGGTGTTTGAAGCAAAGTACTTTGTCTTGTGTTTGAGCGTCTTGTTATCTGTATCTTGTTTTGTCTGTACACTGTATTCTTTCTTTTTCTGCTTGTTTTTAATCATTGAACCTAAACTGTATGTGTAAACATACAGCTCCAGAAAAAATTAAGAGACCACTGCACCTTTTTCTTTCCTTTCCAAAAAAGTTGAAAAGGAAAGTTTTGAGTGAGGAACTGAAGCGTTCCATTTGCAGAGGTCTCTTTATTTTAACCCTTCTGTTCCTCACTCAAAACCTTCCTTTTAGATTTTTTTGGAAAGGAAAGAAAAAGGTGCAGTGGTCTCTTAACTTTTTCCGGAGCTGTATATATGCAGGGCCCGGCTGTAAAGGAGACCTTGGCCTCAGTCTGTGTTCCTTGTTGAAGTAAAGGTTTAATAAAAGTCAAACAATGAAAAGTATTGCAAAAGATGACAAGAAGCTAAGATATGAATAATCAATAATTGGGTCTATATGTTTCTATCTGCAAAATTGTGCTTAGAGAAAATAAGCACTTTTTAAATTTCAGATTTCTGAACTTCCGGTTTCATGAGTCAAAGTAAAGCCAGCATTAAACAGTTGGGTTGCAGATAGAACCTTAAAGCCTCAGGTTCAAAGACATTTGCACAGCAATAACTTTCTGGCATTTTCATTGTTTTTATCATAAATTGACTTAAGATGTGTCTCACATAGCCTATAGAGGACTAACTGAAGAGCAACTTTATGTGAATAACTCTTTTTTGTGTCCATGTGTCCATTGTGTTCCAGACTGTAGACAGTGAAAAGGATATCAACAGACTCTCCATCTTCCCCTTCCCTCCCTGTATGAACTCCATCCATCGTAGGGTCACCATGGAGTAAGTCACACCACAGGAAGCAACCTCTTCTTTAGCCTAGAAATTCTATTCTCTTAAATCACCAACTGTTTATAATGTACATGTATTAAAAATAGATAAGTGATGAAGGAAACTCTTCTCGTTATCTCATCTGTACACAGATTTGACCAGGATTCGTGGGGCAGTGATGAGAACCTCACAGGTTTGGTTCAGCTAACCGAATCTACTCGCCTGTCTACAGATACATGTGAGTATAGATTAGATGTGTAGCAATGTCTCATGTTGTGTGTTGTGTTTCAGGAGTCCAAAATGAGCTCTCCCTGTCAGACTCCTGTAGCTCCCTACATTCTCACCTCTTCCCACCTGACCTCATCAACCTGCCCCCAGTCCCACCCCGCAAGCCCAACAGCAGCCTGCGGTAAGTCTCCATCTCTCTGCTGTCTACGTCAGGGGAGACACATTTAACATACAGTATGCACATGTGCAAACCGTTTCTGCTATGAGATATATGCTTAGTGGTATATCGTTATTTATTCGGGTAGAGGTGCTGGTCAAACTCATGGTAGCAAATAAAAAAATTAACCACCCTTATTTTCTACTTGACCCTACCACTTAAAAAGTTATGGCAACATAAAAAATGAAAGTTAGTTTATCAGTGATTTGCTAGTTTATCAGCCAATGCACCATGGTAATTAAGTAAATTTAAAGCAGTGGTTTTCAACCTTTTTAGACTATTTGTTGATAAATATAACACATTCAGTGATTTCTGATCATGATTTCAGCATTGTTTAAAATGGACCAGAAAATTTATATTTTTAAAATGGAACTCCAGTTGGTATCATGTAATGAACCTCGGGAGACAGGTATGGATTCAAGCACACAGCGCTACATTTATTAAAGGCAATAGTACAGGCAGGCAAATCCTAGAGAAGTCAGTGCGGAACCAGGCAGGAGTCAAAACCAGAGTAATCCAACAAGAGAGGGCTAAGGTGCAAGAGGAGTAAACAATAGATGTAGAATGAGATCAGGCAAGAGATCGATAACAGGAAATCCGATGGGCAAAAGTACAGTCAAGGAGCAGGCTAAAGGCATAGTCAGTGAAAATGGACAAAAACGATTAGATACACGGAAAGACAAAACGACAATAACTGCTCTCAACTAGGAATTACACAACTACTAGGGATGGGCGGACCGATACCAAAATATCGATACTTTCGATTCTCACTTTTCTTTTTGAGAATCGATTTTCACATAAAAATATCGATACCAAGTGCTTTCTTTAACCAGTTATTATAATTATTTATTTTATCAACTCAAAGTGTTTTCGGTGCTGAAAAAAGTCTGTCTCCTTCCGCTCCTAATATAACCTACACACAGGCACGCGGTGAAACACTCAGTCACAGTTAAAGAACTAGGAGTTGACTAGGTTACCTGTACGGTCATGGCAGAACGGAAACGAAGCATTGTTTGGGGTTATTGCACTCCAATAATCAAACGTGAAGCAACATGTGATCTTCGTAAAAAGTCTGTACGATATTTTGGCAATACTACAAACTTGTTAAAACACAAGAATCAACCACATAAAATAGCATGATGAAGTACAGCGGAGGCGATCAGAGGAGAGAACGCAGGCAAATACCCCTAGATCTGATGACATAGTGAGGCAGTTGTCTGACACAAGCCATATGTATATACACAGTATAGTATGTGTATAGATAATATTCGTTTTTTAAATAATTTCAATACAAAGCAGGAAATACTTTTTTTTTTGCAAAATAGGCTATCACAGTGCAGAATATTACAGTGGGTGCATTTACATGTAAACTAATATTCAGATACCCCGACTAAGGTTAATATTCCCAACTATGTAAAAGTTGGTCATATTTTCAAACAATATCTGAATTCATTATATCAGTTTTGAGGAAAAACTAATATTTATTGCTCAGGATTTCTAAAGCATAGAAAATCTCAAAATGTTCTCAAAGGAAAGATCTCCATCTATAGGGAATACAACTCTTACGCCGGCCATAATTTAATCACAAAAGTGTCACTTATAAAATTGTGTAATGTATTTTGGAACTCTTAAACTCTTTAATAATTGCATGTAGCTATTTAGCCTAACCATTTTAGGTTGTGAGTTATACAGTCCAGAAAGACTTTTAAACATTACATTTAGCGTGTAGAATTGTCTTCCAATGGATTACTCCCAAAGAGCAGAAGAGATTACAAGAAACCTGGGAGAGATTAATGTGAAGGACCTCCAGACAATCTCGATTGTTGAAGACAGGTTTTAAGGCAGGGCGGCCCAACCCTGTTTTAAAGTATTTGTAAAGTCCCTTGATTGGTACTATAAAATCCCAAGCCGCAAAACGCTTAAAGGAGGGTACAATTGCAGACCTGCATAAAGACTGTCAAGACATAGTAAGGGCAACTTTATAACATGTAGACAGTGCTGTTCTCCCAACAGAAATTTGGATTTCCAGGCATATTTGACTGTCCTTACCTTTCATTACAACCGGCAAATACAGCTGACTAGAATTCTGAGAGGAGAGTTGTGTTCAAGGGATTGGTGGCGTGTTCGAGGGAGTGAGTTGCAATTGCCAGATTGGTGGCGTGTTCGAGGGAGTGAGTTGCATTTGCCAGATTGGTGGCGTGTGCTGGCACGGAACGTTACACCGTCAAGGACTTAATACCAGATCTTCATCAGCAAGCATGGAGGATGTATCAGTCCTCAAACTAAAATTCAAATTAGAATATAATAAGTTTAGTTGCACAATGTTGAAGATGGAAATGCCAAAAATAGAGCAGACATAATTCCTATTCTACTTGTGGGGAAGGTATGTTTTTACTACATGCACTAGCATATTTCTACTTGAAAATTGTTTAAAAATAGGCCACTGAATGCAGCTCAGAATCTTCCAATATCGCTCTATTATAGGAAGTACCAAAAACAAAAATGGCAGGACAGAATAAATTAAATTAGAAAAACCTGCAAAAAAATTTTTAAACCATTACCAAACTGCCCCCCCCCCCTAAAAATAACACAAATCCCTCCCTAGAGCAAAAAAAATGTTCCAACTCCCTCTAGCATTTTTATACAGTCCCCCAGACAAAATGATCTGTCCCTCATGAGTATACTGATGACCTATGAACTTTTCTCCTATCACTTCCTCCTCCAGGTTAGAACCTCTTCCTTCCCCATCTAGTCCACATACTAAACTCCAAAAAGCAAAAGGCAGCTTGGCGGATGACATCACCATCATTGGGGGCAACCGCACAGGCATCTTTGTTAGCAGTGTGAGAGCTGGTTCTCCTGCTGAGCAGTGTGGTCTGAAGGAGGGCAGTGAGTTACTGGAGGTGAGAAACCGAGGCACGCAGACAGCTGTACTGGCAGAGAGAAAACGGGTATATTTTGGTTAGGTCATTGCTAAAGGTGAATAGATGTGGGTGGGAAAGAGTTGCATTATTAGCATAGCAGACAAATGCCCACAGCACTGTTTGTATACAACTGTGTCGGTCTTCCCTGTCCAGCTGGAGAAGGTCCTGTTTGGTGGGGGCAGTATGCTGCTAAACCAGTGCACTGGAGAGGTAGCCCACTTCTCTCTGCAGTGGTGGACAGAGCCCTCCGCCCTCAAACACCGCATCAACACAGAGGGTGAGGCCCCAATTCCCAAACCTTATTACCACTGTAACTTGTAAATAGTATATGCACCTGATATTCTGAAATAGTTTCTAAAGTTGTTTTCTTTCACTGATGAGTTTTTCCAGTAGAGTAATATACTACTATAATGCTTGGCCTTTTATAAAGGTATCAGACAGTTTATTGAATTGTGAAATGATAAAAGGATGTGTGTGTAACTAACCCGCTCACCACTCTTCCTGTCCTCAGCCTACTCCAAGTTGTGTGCCCAGTGGTCCTCTCCTAACTTTCAGGGAGCCGATTCCTTCTACGTACGTGTCAACATGGACCTGGACCTCCACAGCGATCTGCCCTGCCTGGGCGTTCGCTGTGATGACATTGTGCATGTCACTGACACCCGCTACAACGGGAAGTACCATTGGCACTGCACCCTTGTGAACCCCGACACAGCCAAGTCCTTGCGGCAGGGGGCCATGCCTAACTATAACAGGTGAGGGAGGGGTACTGTGTACTGTAGCACCTACTTTTTGGTATTGTTCGGATGAAACAGTTGTGTAATGCATCTTTTACTGAGAGTTCACCGGGTGTGTATGCCATGAAAGCATTGTTATTTACAGCAATGAGCTAAGGGCCGACTGTCAGGGAGAGAATGACAGCGTTTTTAACCTTGTCCGCTTGTGGATTAGAACCAGAGGCCTTTCATTTCCTGGCCCAGGGAGTGAAAGGTCTCTGGAGGATTACATTTCCATCAGTCTAAATGTTTAACGTTTTAAATTCCCTAAGATGCCTGCTTTAAGATATGTGGGGGTCATGCCACTCAGACTGATGTTTGTATTGTATAATATATATTTATTATTATTACTGTATTATCATCATTATTATTATTATAATTAAGGGGTGACAGGTAGCCTAGTCACAGGAACGTCACTGGTTTCAATCGCAGAGGCAACAAGGGAAAACAAATCTCTAGATGTGTCTTGAGCAAGGACCAAATGTCAAAAAGTTGTCTGTAAGTTGCAGTGAGTCTGCTCAATACCAGCTGTAATAATTTTTCTTAGGTGCTCATAAACTGCATAGGACAGATCCAGTTTTTTATAATGATGAATGTTTAGCCTCTAAATCTTTCTCTGTCTACATCAGAGCCCAGCAGCTTTTGTTGGTGAGGTTACGTACCATGGCCCTGGAGCAGAAGGATTTCAAGAAGAAAGTATGTTTCCTTTCATCTTTCCTGCGTGTGAATCTGTGGTACTGTAATCTTGGGGTTAACCACATTCTCGATTCCTCCACTGATCACTGTAGTTATGCAAGAAGGGATCTGACCGTGTGCGACTGGTCAAAGCTGTGTCCCCCAGTTGTCGTGAGATTGGATCCACACCACAGGTCCTTTACACACTCAGCAATCGTAAGTTTCTCCCATATTAATTTCTGTCCCTTGAGGTGCTGTGTGTGTGTGTGTGTGTGTGTGTGTGTGTGTGTGTGTGTGTGTGTGTGTGTGTGTGTGTGTGTGTGTGTGTGTGTGTGTGTGTGAGATTATGTGTGTGTGTGTGAGATTATGTGTGTGTCTTTGTGCTCCTCAGGTCATGAGGAGCACCTGGTGCCTTACAGTATGGTCCAGCCAATACTGGTGAAGACCAAACGGCCTGTCATCTTCTCGCCCTCCCTGCTCTCTCGTGGCCTCATAGAGAGGCTGCTTCAGCCAGCAGAGTCAGGACTGGACTTCAACACCTGCCAACCAGGTATGCACGCACACACAAACACACACACAGTTGACACAGTGTCACCACACGCCATCTTAGAAGCAAGCTGTGTTTAAAAGTCTAAACTTATACTGTAGGCTGTGCCTACTAAGCCCTTCTCATGGACTGATTCACAGAGCCAATCCAGGCCACAGAAAGAAAGGATAGCAATATATTCCTGCTAGATTCTTCCACCCCAGAACAGCTTCTTGGGATTAGACTGCAGTCTATTCAGGAGGTAATAAGCCAGGTATGTAGGATATCTTACATTTGTATCTTTCTCTCTCTCTCACACACACACACACACACACTTACACACTAAACTTTTGGTGTCCTTTCTCTCAGGACAAGCACTGTCTGTTGGAACTGGGCCTGGGCAGCGTGGAGGGCCTTCTGAGGCAGGGGGTCTACCCTATCATCATTCACATACGACCCAAGAACAAAAAACACAAGCTGAAGTAGGTGCTTGTCTGTATTTGTGTGTGATTACAGCATGTTTTTTTCCTCATGAGTCATTCTATTTTTGTAGAATGTTCTCTATTCCAATTCAGAAGCGACAGTTACAAAGACCCTCTATTTTGCCCCATTGACAGGAAGTTGCTGACAGGCCGAGGGGAGGACAGTGTGATGGAGGATGTGTGTCAGGCAGAAGACCTGCAACTGGAGGCTCTGCCCCTGCTTTACCACACTCTGGAACCCAGCACATGGAGCTGCTCTGAGGAGCTCCTACTCGCCATACGCAACGTTATCCACAGCCAGCAAACGGCAATGCTCTGGGTTGAGTTTGACAGGCTCCAATAGATCTCCACCATTACTGCCCACTTAGAATATTTTTTAAAGATTTTTAAATACATTTCACACACTTCTTTAGATATCAAGATGCACCAATGTGAAGTGTCATCCATAAGATGAATTTAGCCTTGTTCAATTGTTACAATTTTAGTAGCCATGTGTCTCTGTTTATATTTCTTGTCTACATATAGTAAACATTAGCATTAAACAACAAATTTTATCTAACCATGTATTTGTATACTTGAATAATTCATAATACAAGGGATTTGTGTAGCGCTTTCCTAACACCTAAAGACATTACTCAATTAGTAATTGGGATATGCCCTACATTTAATTGCTTTGTTCACTAATTCTGGTAAATTAGCTATTTTGTCTAAAAACTTAAAGCAGGAACATATGACCGCATAAGGTTAGAAATGTTTGTTGGCATTTGAGATATTTGAGATAAGCAGTCTGTGCAAACCACAACATGACAGAAATATTGTACAAGTAACATTAATGAGAACGGTGAAATGGATTTATTAAGAGGCTTGCATAAGGGGGAATCTCACCTAAACCACCACCAATGTGTAGCACCCACCTGGTTGATGACAGGTTTTCACCAGAACATTCACTGCACATCAGCTATGAGGTGAGCAGGGGTGGAGTCATGGGTACCGACTAGGAATGAGTGAGGATTTTTATGCGGCGATGATGGGAATTGGGTGAGTTTGGGAATTTATGGGTTAACCACCCTGCTTTTCTGGTAAGGGTTAAGAAGACTTTGGTGATCAGTCCGGGCAGTCATTAAACGTCCCATCTGAAATACAGCACTCAACCTAGAGCAATGGGATTCCATCTTTAGACCAAAGCGAAGTGTGCCCCCTAGTGGCCTCCTAACACCACTTCTAGTAGCATATTGTTAACCATCTAGGGACCGACCAGGACTAACCCTGGAAGTATAAGCTGGCACATGTGCAAAAGGAGAGCACAATACTCAGCCAACTACCACAGCTGAATTTGCAGGCGCCAAATCTACCATATGAAGTTCCTACAACATAAGACAAGGCAGCTCTATTTAACATCTACCCCAGGCACAGCCCTCTCTGGGATTCCTGGACAACGTACTTTCTCAGCAATTCTATAGACTTCTATGGACAAACATTTATGCAAGTGTTCTTTCCAAATGACAAAGTTCTCAAAAAGTGATTGATTCAAATGGATTTAGTCTACAACTGCCACTGGACACTAGCAGTAACAATGCTGAGCTTGCTTTATGCAAGGTTGCATTGGGAATGCCTTTGCAAAAAAAGTTACATTGGGCTAAGTCATCACTATTGTCCAAATAGATTAATTTTAGTCAGTGATGTTGGGTTGATAAAGACTAAAGCTTAGCCAAAACGTTTGACAATAAGCACAATTTTCATATATTCACAGAAGTATTTTATTCTTTAAGCTTTAAACATGTAAAGTTAACCTTGTCCCCTGGCCAGGGGGGATCAGACAATTGTTGTCAGTAGCTGTAAAGCACTCTGTCTAATAATTTACCTACCCAAACACAAATATTCGTGAAAAATTCCTAGAACCCACACCTTTCATTTGAATGGATTTTTATTTTTTTTAAGTGGTTTGGCTAAGGCTGAAATTAGAAATTTGATAGAAAGCTGGCCGTTAATATTACCCTTCCACCTGGTAAATGGCTTCACCTTTGGGAGGGGAATACGCCCCCTGCTGCAGAAAGTAGATATAAATCCTGTCGAAGATATATATAACTGAGCCCAGATATTCAACAGCCAGTCGTTACCAAAGCGAGGTTATTGAAACAGAGTAGGTAGAACAAGTAGCCTGAAGTGGGCAAAACCAAGCAATAATTCTCAATGTTATGTTTGCGCTTTCTGGCACTATTCGCATATTAGTCAGGGGATTCCTACTGAACTCCATCTAAGCAAAGCAATGTTCGCAAACGGAAAATTCTACAAAACTTCGTTTATTCTGTTTGGAATAGGTTCTAATTTGGGAATCAGAACACGATATTGAAATGCGAAAATAGAATTACAGTTCCATTTAGCTCAATCTCCCACAGCCATCCATTGGGCTTCCTCACGTTTCCATATTTGCTAATGAGTTGAAGTTCTTCAGATGTATGCATCCGGTGAAACATCTGTGTCCTTACTCCGTCTGCGCTCCTGCCTTTGGTCAACAACACAAGCTGCACAGAGAAGCAAAATGGCCGATAGCAAACGAACCGATCTCACGGCGCTCTACAGCCAACAAGAGGTTATGCATGTTTAGTTTACAGCTAAAAAATAAATTCGTACGAAAGGATATACGTTTACCGGATTTCACTATTAACAATTGGCAATGTTATTTCTTATTCTGTTAACGTTAAAGCTCGAACAACAGGACTACTAAGCTAATCAGCAAGCGTTAACGTTATTGTAGCTAGCTGGTCTGCAAGAATTTTGCACAGAAGCACTTTATGTTTTTGATTCCTGAGGTGAGTAGCTAGCTAAAACATTATTTCACATGATGCAACGTTAGATACGCATAATGTTGTTGATTTAAGATGTGTAAAATGTGTGTTCTCGGGGTTTTCTTGCCTTTATGAATATGTTATGAGCGACACAGCGAGCAAGCTACAGTACATAAAACGTCACTGAAGTTTTATCGTCGCTTTGGCCTTGTCATGTCAGAAGTCTTCGGTACATAAACGACAGTTGATTGTACAGATGGTAGCTAGCTATAAGAGCAATGTTGTCTTATAGCGCAAGTGTGCATAATGGCAAAAACCACAATCGTTTAAATTAACTAGACGACAATTTTCGGTAGACAATTAGTTATTCGTTTTTCTCTATATCTGTTTAGTTACGTGTTGTTCATCAGCGCTGTGACTTTACCTTTTCCGAGCGGCAACTAACGACGTCAAAGTCGCTCGTGCGAGAAAGGGCTGTGCATTAGCTAACCAACTAGCGAAATAAATTGAAGGAGCTAGTTGGTGTCAATACTATTTCGACGATATAACTTTTGCTAGTAGGATATGTTAACACGTTTGGTTCACTGTGTGACTTTTCTCACGGGGTGTGTTTTCTTTGAGTTTCAATTCCACCGCCACCACCGGGTGTCCAGCTTGGGGCTTATCTGTACTTGAGTTCCAGGCTCGAATAGGCCTTGACAAACGTCAGAGTAAGATCCCTAGTTAAGTTTACTTCTAGCTAGCTGATTTGTAATTTGTTCTAGCTAGCTAGTTTGGTAATTTGCATAGGTAATTTAGCTAGCTAATACTGGAATTTGTTTTCATATGCCGCGTAACTATATCCGTGTACTGTCTGACTATAGCTAACTGATTTGAGTTTGACCAATAGAGTTGTAATTGTACTACTGTAGCTAAGGTTACAGCATGTGATTATAGTAGGTATTCAGTTTTGAGGGTCTTAACTTCACTGGTAATGCTATACGTGTATTTAGGTGACACTTAATAGTACGCACGCTTTTGTCCGAATTTGCCAACCTGACAAGTTCTATAGACCGAGCGTGTTTTTTGTTTCCCATATATGCAAACGCCAAATGCCTCACATTTTCAGCTTACTGGCGTTTTCAGGAGCGTATGTTTTTGTAATGCGCAAAAAAGGGGGGACTAAGACTAAAGGCCATCCCATGACACCTGACCTAGTTAACAACTAACTCGCTCTGTCCAGTACATACATCTCGTAACCTCTAGTAGTTTGTTAGGTCGTGTTGCTTACGGTTTCTGTATCTGCTAATCTACATAGTCCTAACTACACGTCTTAACTGTTGGTGTGCCTGTGTTGGTTGGAGTTGAATAGGGTATCCACCTACAAAACGCCTATTTTCACAAATGGATAAGAATGTGAACTGTGTTAAAGCCAATGGTCCAAACCTACTGTTGCTGTTATAATTAGTTTTAAAGTTTATGACAGCTAAAATGTATGATTATGATATATATGCCCAATATACCATGGTTAAGAGCTGTTCATAGGCATAACGCGCGGATACAGCACCGAGTCGTGGTATATTGGCAATATACAGTAAGTCCTCAAGGTGCTTTGTTGCTATTATAAGCCGGTTACTGATGGAATTAGAAGACTAAACATTCGGTCCGCACTGTGAACCAGAATTAATACAAACCAACCATTTGGCTTTCTAGTAGATTACAACAACGCTGGTAATTAAGAGTTAAAACAGTACATTGAGAGAGAAAACCGTGTCACCCCAGTTCAACGGGAATGCCTAGTGGATCAGCCAGCACCTAAAACATGTTCATACATTTATGCCGGCATAAACCCAGCATTTTTACCAATGAAGCCGAGATGGAAACAAAAACACAACGTTGTCTCTTCTGTATCCAGTCATTGCTATGCATCTGATCCTCTCAGGATAAACACGGTTCAAACAAACTTGTTTTTTGTTGTAACAGTTGTGTTGTAATTATAAGCAAGACACAACAGTCAGTCTTGCAATTTTAATGTAAATTCTTTACTATTTAGTACCAATCCTCAAACAAGCATGACAGACAGGCATTCAATAGCTGGCTAATTTGCAAACATTAGCTGTTGGGTGGCAGTTCTTTTTTTTTTTTTTGCAAATCAGGCTATTTGGCAGTATAACAAAATAAATCACACAAAATGCTGATCGTTTCATGGCCAATGCAACGTGTAGCCTATTCTGGGAATGTTTGTTCACGTCAATGCCAAGTTATTTAAGCTTTTCTGTGAGGCAGAGACATGGGCTGTATCATTGAGTTAGTGTAAATTGGTTGAGGGTTCAAACAAAGGTGAGGCAAAGAGAGAAACGTTTTTTTTTTGTAAATAGACACATGCACTATAAAAGAATGGGGTTTGTGCAGAAACGGCATCTGTAGTCACAGCCGTATGCATCCCAGCCAAAGTTGTCAATGAATTAGCCTATGAACCTTGTGTTACGCTTAGCTTGCAGATTTTTGCTCCTCCAGAGATAAAGATTCTAATGGTGGGTGATGACAGCAAATTACATTACCCTGAAGTGGAAGATGGGAATAGCCGTGCATACTGCAGACACACCCTCTCTGTTGGTTACACATATTATGAGTAGGCAGTGTCATACCTTTTTAGAATGGAGTTATACAATCGGAGCTATGTCTACCTCTTCATTTCACACTTCCATTGCACTGTGATTTTTTTTATGATTAATCTTCACTTTGTGTCTAATAAATCACTGTGCATATTTTATGAAAGAAGTGTAACATGGTTTTAATGTCTCATGTGGGCTAAAGGGAATAAAGTTTTTGGTCCCTTAAATAGTAGCGCAGGGTTATGGGATATTATAGTTCCTCTTGTTCTAACATGTTGTTGAACCTAGCTAATGGGATGGTTTAGAGCAGTGGTTCCCATCCTTTTTCAGTTACTGTACCACCAACATCATTTTGCTCTGCTCTGAGTAACCCTGAAGTACCCCCTCATGGTAATTTTACTAGTAAGCCTATGGTCTTGTGAGTATTCTTAAGTACCCCTGTTGATAGTCCAAGTCCCCTGGTTGGGAACCACTGTGTCTAGAGCACACACCTGGATGACATCACAAAGTTGACTAGAAGTTCACCTTAGTCCAGGCACTGTTTTCAAACTGCTTTTTCACAAAAAGGACATTGTTTTCATTTTGACAATTACAGAATGTTACATAAATATGTGTTCATACACAGTGCCTTCAAAGTATTTACACCCTTTCACTTTCTCTACATTTTGTCGTTATAGACCTGATTTATAACAAATCAAATGTTTTTTGCTGTCAATCTACACCCAATTCCCCATAATGACCAAAAAACATGCTTTTAGAATTGTGTACCGATTTATTGTAAATATACTGAAATATCTCATGTACATGAGTATTCTGGCCCTTTTCATGACCCTCACAACTGAGCTCAGGTGCATCCTGTGTTTTGAAAATTACACAGTCGTTATGGGATATTGTGTGTAGATTAATGGTGAAAAATGTATTTAATTGATGATTAATTCACTCTATAACACAACAGGATATGGAGAAAGTGAAGGGTTTTGAATACTTTCTGAAGCCCCTGTGTATACATAGGCTACATCATCAAGAAAACTGCTCATTAATTTTAAATGTATTTCATTATAAAATCTGTACTTTGTATTATAATGGCTACACTTAATGATTCAGAACATTGCAATTCATATTTGCCTGTTAAGTTGTATCATTTATTTACAACATTATTTACATTTTATCTACAAAGTCCAGTTGTCTTAGTTCAAGGTGGCTGCCAACTGCTCCTAGCAAGTATACTGTTTAACTGTTCAGTTGTGTCAAAATTGACAAATTTTATCCAATTTATTGCTGATATGTTATTAGGCTTGTTACAGCAAATCTATTTAACTGTGGATCACTGTTACCCAATATCAGTGTCTCATTAATTGAATTTATTCCAGATAGGAGAATCAGGAAAGGGAACAGCAGTTCATGGAAGACAAGAAAAAGAAGAAAGAGGATAAAAAGAAAAGGGAAGCTTTCCAGAAGGTACATAATATAATATCCACCGTTGGTCTGGAAATTAGCCCTGCATAGTACAGAATGCTCTGGTATGTTTGGTTAAACAGAATTGTCTGGTGTTTGAAACAGTTCCATGTCCCATTGAATGTCAAAACCACACTGTTTTGTCCTAGCAGTAGTCGTCCTCAGTTGTCCTGACCTCCGTAGTTGCTTTATGGTTTTATCTCTTGACCTTCATTACAATATATATATTTCATGACAGCCTTTTTATAATTTCAGGTGACAGAACAGAAAGTCAAAGGTATGTTTTTTTTTTAGTTATTATTTTTTTCGTGTTGCATATCCATAATCCCTTGCACCCCTTCCTCAAAGAGGAAAAAATGGACATCGTTATGATTTGGGCACATTCCAGCGTTGACCTCCACGTCACTGACGGTTGATTTGCTTAAATCTTCCTCCAAGTGCCAGAATCAACCAAGCCCTCCTCGCAGCCACTAGCCACTCCCGGCTCGGTGTCTTCCAGCCCTGGCCCAGCTCCTCCGTTGTCCCCCTGCCCTACAGCTGGGGTTGTGGTTTCTCCGGGTGGAAACAATGCAAAGCGGGCGGCTGTGGCCAACGGACAGCCCCCCACCGGAACTCAGCCCGCTCAGCGCTACATGCCCAGGGAGGTGCCCCCACGATTCCGCTGCCAGCAGGACCACAAAGTGCTTCTGAAGAGGGGCCAGCCGCCACTGTCCTGCATGCTGCTGGGGGGAAGCAGCGGTAGGGGAGACACCCCCCCCTTCTCACAGGGAGATGCCCCCAGTGCAACCACATCTGGAGCCACAGGTGGGTCCATGGTGAAATTCAGGGATTTCATTAGGAGTGGGCCTGAGTTGGTGGCAGTGGCAGGAGGCGTACCAATGGATGTGATTGGCCCGTCGGCAGGGTTGAATTTAAAACTGTGTTCCCTATAGGGCTGTGCAATTTTTGTTATTTTCAAACTTATGGGTAAAAGTCTTCAATCTTATTGTCTTATACTCCCGGCTTGGCGTCTTCGCCCATATTTTAGGAAAAAAAAGCCTTGTAATAGACTTGTAAAATATTCAATATTTCAACAATTAAATTAAATTAGCGTGTGTTAAATTATACATATTCTAAATACAGTGCTGAAGAGGTAAATTGAGTTTGCTTATCCTTTGTGGCTTTAAGGTCAGTTACAATGATCTCTAACATCCAAAGCAACTAGGAAAGTTTCATAGGTGTAATGACAATATTCCTGATATTCTCAAATATTCCTGCTTTGAAACCTATGTACCTGAAACTGATATTAGTAACTTTTTAAGAGCGCATACAGTCTTCCCCTGTTTCTTTCCCTCTGTAACCTCATAGTGTGGAGATCGTTAATTCTGAAATGTTCAAAAGAGTAAGTTTTCTCTTTTTTTTTTTTTTTTTAAATCAGATCCCACTCTGGGTTCACCTTCTCCTTCACCCCCTCACTCCTCATCATTTTCAGTCACTGCTTCTACTCCAACTTATGCAAATTCCACACGGGGGGTGGGCTCTGGCAGCCAGCCCCCCTCTCAGGGCTGGGAAAAGGTGATAGTAGATGGGAGTGACCTCGAGGAGTGGCCCAGCATTGTGGGCCGGGCCAGAGTGGTTACTGAGGGAGGAGAGCTGGACGGTTCCAACAACAGCAGTGCCTCGTGGGTTGACAAATGCACCCAACAGCAGCCGAGGGACGGAGGAACTGGAGCGGAGGTTGGGAGTTTAGACAGTTCCTCCTCGCCCCGCTCCTCCCCGTCATCTGAATGTGTCCCGCCAGATGGTGCATGGGGCCCTTCCAGTCACCTTGGAATGGGAGGGGCGACAGCAGTGACCGCTGAGGGGCCAGTGCTCTACAATTCCAAAGCCTCCCCCCTTCCTGGGGCCCAGGAGAGCCCCCTTGGCGTCCACGGTGGGATTCCTGGTGCCAACTTCAACCCTAAAGCCAACTCATCGGCCTGGCCTGCCCTCGTGCAGGATGGGATGACAGGGGTTAGTGCAGCTACCACCGAAGGTCTACCCTCATCCATCCCGACCTCCTCCTCTGACAGCACCACCCACACGCAAACGCTCTCATCGGTGAGTCAAGCTAGCCATCAGCACCGACTGCATGAAATGCCTGCCAGAGATGATCATCTCCACGGGGCCTGGAGGGGCGTGGGACCGGAGCTCGGAGCTGGACCAAATCAAGGAGGCGCAGACCTTGTGGACAATGGGGCTGTTGGAGGGAGCGGGAATTTCTCTTCCTCTTCGTCCTCCTCCACAACCTCTTCCTCTTCACTGCGAGCCTTGCCTCCACCCTCTTCTAACCTCAACACAGGTGCCTCTAAGACAGACCAGTGGGACAGAGCTGGGGGAGATCCAGCTCAGAAGGCCAGTGTCTGGGGCTTCGACAGCCAAGGCGAGAAAGCCGAGTCGGCTGGTGATAAGGCATGGATCGCGGTAAATGAGGGTGGCTCAAATACCCCGGCGGTATCTCAGGGAGCATGGGACGGGGGCGTGGAGGAGGGTTGGGGCGGTACACAGGAGGTGACTGGTATCAGGGGTTCCGGCAGTCCAGCAGGAGGAAGTAGCGGCGGAGGAGGGAGCAGCAGCAGTGGGGGAGGCGGAGGCATGTCCCAGGACTCTGCTTCGCCAACTCTTGCGAGTATGACCAGGGCTTGGGACAATCAGAAAGGGGTTGACGCCGGCGATGGTGTGGTTGGGGAGTGGGCAGGTCAAGGGGGCAGAGGAGGTGGTGGCCCCTCGTCCTCCGGTGGAGGAGGCTCCGGAGCTGGAAGTCACAATCCGCACCAGGAGCATAACCGCCACCGCCCCGGCAGCCAACCCCCAAACCCCGAAGTGGCCTTGCAGAACATGCTCAGCCGGTCGGACCTGGATCCGAGGGTTTTGTCCAACACCGGATGGGGGCAAACCCAGGTACGACAAAATGTGGCTTGGGACCTGGATACCGAAGCAGCCGGTCAGAGTGAGGGAATCGCTTCCTCGGCATTTCCGTCGGCGGCCATGAACATTACTGGTCGGGCTTCTTCTTACCCCGCCAGCAGCAGCGCAATGACTGCTGATGCATCTGCCGGGGACCACATGCCTACTATGAACATGGTTTCTTGCCCTGCCCCTTCTAGGAGTGGCTGGGATGACGAACCGGGCCGCGCGCCATCATCCCACGCGAGGAACCCTGCTGCCGCTGGGACGCCGGGCGAAGATCGTGACGGCAACCGCGGAAAGGCAAGCGGAGGCTGGGGTGACCTTAGCACTTCAGAGGGCCACGGCAAAGGCTGGGTCAGTGATGAGCAGGAGTGGAGAGACCGCGGAGGGGCCGGAGGAAGTAACTGGAGAGATTTCGGAGAACAGGGTGGGGGACGAGGGAGTGGCTGGTTGGGTGATCAGGAGGAGAAAGGGACTACAGGGGGTTGGAAAGAGATGGGTAGGGAGGGAGGTGGGTGGGGGCAAAGGAGTGGTGCGGTTGGCGAATGGGGGCAGCGAGATCCTAAGCCAGTCAGTGGAGGCTGGGGGGAAGGGAGGGGCAGAGGTGGAGGCCACACGGAAGAGGGGTCTTGGGGTAACGTGGACGAGGGAGGCCCACAGAGAAGTTGGGGAAGTGGAGGAGGTGACATGGGCGGCAAACAGCACCAGAACTGGGCCGTGAAGCCACATTCAGCACAGATACCAAACAGTCACGCGGCAACACTGAGACCCCCAAATCAACAGCAGCACCAATTACAGAACCCGCCAGGGGGCTTAGGGAGGTCGGGAGGTCCTCCCCCCCTGAATCCGAACCAAAGCTCAGGCTGGACCGCTGGACCCATTCCTCAGATCCCCGTTGGACACGCTGAGGTCCCTGAGCCCAGCGGCTGGGAGGAGCCCTCCCCTCAGTCCATCAGCCGCAAGATGGAGATTGATGATGGCACTTCAGCTTGGGGCGATCCCACCCGCCACAATGGCAAGAATGTGAACCTGTGGGATAAGAACAGTGCACCATCTGGTGAGCCGCTTGCACATCAAGCTCAAGTGGGTCCACCGACGTCCCTGCAACAGCCACCTTCAAGGAGACAGCCTGGGATCCCGGCAAACCGGGAGTCAAACCCCAGCAATGCGCCTGGAATGGGTAAGAGATGCCAAGTGAGACGAATTCCATTCAAGGCCAAAAAAAAAATGTAATCTTCAGGTTTATTGTTTAAATCGTGTATTCTTTGTGTGTCTCCCGTATTGTTACCAGGCCCAGGAATGTGGGGAGGGGCTGGCAACCTGGCCGGACAATCTGTGGATAATGGCACCGCTTCCTGGGGGCAGGCTTCTGATACGCCGACTGGCTGGGGAGAACCCGATGATCCAGCCAAAGCTGCTGGTTGGGGGAACCCCACCTCAAATTCTGGTGAGACACTTTCAGAAGCCTTAAGTTCTCTCTGTCAGGCTGACTTTATTGTTGTTTCGGAGCGTTGCGCCTTGGTGATCGTCGTGGTGATCTCTCTTTTACATGTTACATAGGCTCTAAGTCAGTGCAAGAGGGCTGGGGAAAAGGAGAGGGCCCAGTTGCTGCCTCTCGGCATGCCAGCTGGGATGAGGAGGATGATGTCAGTGCCGTTTGGAGCAACACCGGCTCCCAGGGCAGCAGCAACTCCTACAACTGTGGTGGCTGGGGGCAAGGCGCTGGGGGGAAGCGCGGCAACACCAAGGTATTGGAGTTGGGCTTTGCAACTAGCGCACAGCACAGTGAACAAGATGTTCACTGGCAAAATGAATTCCCCCCCCCCCGTTTCCAGTGTTCTGTTACACAGTAGAGTACGACTGTGAGCTCGGTTGTCTTCCCTGAAGAGATGTCTTATTTCTTTTTTTTTTTTTTTCCTTCTGCACGTAACGTATTGATCTTGCTGGGTTAGGGTCGCCATGAAATGAAGAGTCAAACTCCAACAAAAAGTGACGTGTATTAAATATGCAGGCCTGCAGTTATGCTCATGGGTAAAATGGAAATGGTAAACCAACAGTGAGCCACAAGTATATTTTACATGTTGCACAACAATAGGTTCTCTCTGAAACCAAGGCACCTTAATTAGTAATACCCATATGTTTACTTTACAAATGGCATTAACTGCTATAAAAAGCCCTAATGTGGTTACACAGTGTACAATGTGGAGAGGCGTCATAAAATAGTATCTTACTGCCTGGATAAGGGCTAAACATGTTTGAGAATTTTACTCCAATAACATATAGCTTGGTAAAAGTGCACACAAGTAAACAAATATTTTCCTGCAAAACAATATAACATGTAGTTCCACTAAGCACACAGTTGGAATTGAACCTCGGTCTCTGGTTCATTTGAAACAATGTGGAACTTTGTGACCGCAATTTGGAATGTGAATGGTGTTATTGTTACACCACGTCTCTGCACCAAGAATATTTAACGTGTTAGTTACCTGATAGGTTACATGGGCTCAGGTGTTACACGTAGGACGTACAAATGTTTGGCTGTGGCACAGTACTGGACCAGCTTACTTTCACTGCTGAGCTTGCTACATTGCTTGCTTGTTTGTTCTTTATAGGCTGGTGGTGGAGACAACTGGCTGAATCCTATGACTAGACAATTCCAAAACATTGGACTCATGGTAAGTTGTATTCATAAAATGGGGGTGGGGGGGGTTGATTATGGTCTCACAACCACAGATGTTGATTATGATTGATTTGATTTGTTAATAGGGCGAGGACTTGAGTGTTGATAAAAAGTTGGAGGGAGATAAGAGAGGAATAAATGACTACAACGGTGAGATGCGAAGAGGAGGAAGAGGTGGAGGTGGCTACCGCATGCCCAGTTCCAAAGACATGGGGCCTTTTAGTGAAAAGGTACGTGTAGGTACCAAATGGCTTAGCAGTGTAGATCTCGCTAAAGCCAGGTTCATTTATAACCTCTTCCAGAGGAGGAGGTTAAGTTATGGCTAACTACACTTACCCTAGATTAAATGACTGAGGTGTGAGTTGAGCATCACGGTATTAAGAAAGATGGATTGATTGTTTTTTTTGTTTTTTAAGTAAATGTTAAAATTCTTTTGACAAAGTACCAGTCAAAGGTTTGGACACCTACTCATTCAAGGGTATTTGTTTATTATTACTATTTTCCACAATGAATTTAATTTAGGCGTGTTGAATCTAAATTACCAAACCAGCTGACATGAGACAACAACTCGCACCATTATGTGCTCTCATTTGCTCTCCCACTGTTCTTCGTGTCCGTTTTTGCAGACGAGCGGTCACGGTGTGTTTGGTGGCGGCAGTGGGGTGCCTCAGCCACGGGGGATGCACCAGCCTGGGATGCACCCCATGAACCAAGCCCAAGGGTTTCGCTCGCAAGTGCCTCATCAGTTCTTGTCTGCCCAGGTGTGTTCCCTGTGTTTTGCTTCATTTATTTACACACCTCACCGCAGTATTCAGGCCCCTTTACTTCCTCACACATTTGGTTGTTCTGGATTTAATGTGTAATTGACTAAATATGTCCCATTGATCTACGCACGGTACCCTATTTATGCCCCCGTTGTTTATTCTTTGATGCAATTTGACATTGCAGGTGCCAGGCCCCATGCTAAAGCAGATGCCCTCTCCTGGCAGCAGTGTTGGAGGAGTTGGAGGAGTTGGAGGAGTGGGAGGGGTGTTCCCACCTCAGCTCTCCCCACAGCAACTTGCAGTGCTTAGTAACATTTACCCCCATGTGCAGCAGTTCCACCTGGTACATATCGTCTCCACCTTGACGTTGTGGTTCAGGCAGTCTACACAAGCGGCTTTGGTCCTGCCCCCAAATTACTAAAATCTCCCAAAAATGTTATCGATTTCATTTCGAGTAAATGCCTTTGTAATAGCAGTACTGTACTGGCTCTCAGTGGAATAGAATAGTAAAACTACCTCCACTGTGTCTCTGTTAACCTGTGTGTATTTCTGTAACCAACCACCCTCGTATCTTCCTCCACCCCCAGGCCTGTCAGCTCCTTCTTCAGCAGCAGCAGCAACAACAGCAGCAGCAGCTCCTGCAGAATCAGAGGAAGTTGCCCCAGCCTATACGCCAGCAGCCGGATCCACAGCAGGTGCTGAACGTCTTATGGAAGTGTAGTGTTTTATCACTGCGCACCAAGAAGCTTAAACTAATTTAATGTTTGATGTAGTTGTTGTTTGATGTTCAGTTGATCGCATAAGTGCTTTTTCCCCCTTCAGTATTGTCTAAAAAATATTTAGTAATGTTTGAAATAAAAATAAAAAAAAATAAGCACCTTTTTAGTAAATGATTTAAACCTGACTAAATTATTGGACACTTTAGAAACTATAAATAATCTCTAGGTCAATCCCAAAGAAGTACAATTAAATCCCACTTTGATTGTGCAAATACATAGTTAAATCCAAGGTGGCTGTATGCTACCAGTATTAACTTGCCAATCAGATGATCTTTAGTCTGATGCACTGTTTTGTTTGTGTACATGTTTTCTGTTCCGTGTCCGCCCAGCTGGCAAGAATCATGGCTATTCTGCAACAACAAAGGCAGCAGCAATCCGGAGGTGGAGGCAGCTCCAAACTGTCCCCGTCTCATCTCGGGGGGCCGCCAAAACAGGCGATGGCAGACTCAATGCCCCACCCTGGTATGGGTGGACCCTTGTCAGAGCTTCATGCCAAAACACAGGGGATGTATTCTGGTGAGTTGTTTTGGTTTGGGCTCGTCATTATCTCTTGACAAATCTCTGTTCAGTCTGCCGGTTGAGAGCAGTCGACTCGGTGTCAAAGGAAAGCCATTACTAAATCCAGTGCGTTTTTGTCAACAGCGGCTCATTTTTCACTGTTGCTGTGATGAAAGTCTTTGATGTTAATAACCTAGTCCGCATGGTGGGGACTACACAGCCACACGTTCTATCAACACACTTTGGCTCATGACTGCATTGACCGAACCATCCAGCTTGACGGTGGTTTTTTTTTTTCCCTGGAATCTTAGGGCTTGCCCCCGGAGGTAACCTGTCTGGGCTGGAGTTGGGCTCCATGTTGGGCGGAGTGAAAGATGGAGGACAGCAGTCCCGCTTCAAATGGATGATGGAGGGTCACTCTCCAGACCCCTCTCCCCCAGATGCAGCCCATCACAAGAATGGTGGTGATTGAAATCCAATGGCTTGCTTCAAAGATACAAACTTTCTCATTATAAACGTGGCGGTGTTGTGACTTTTTATGTCCGACTGGCCCAAATTATAAGTAATACTTTTTTGTTGTTGCTTTTGTAGGTCCTTCATCCATGCCAGTGAAAGTTGGAGGGGGCTCCCCATATTCCCAGTATGAGTTACTTGGGGTTGACGGTTTAGGAATGCCCCCTCAGGGCCCCACTGACAACTGGCACCGGACCCCTGGAAGCAAGATGGGCACTAAGACTGGGACCTCCAGCTGGCCGCCTGGTAACTTGCTTTCTGTGCCCCCCACGTTACCAATGCACTATTGAAAAGCTAACATGTAATGTTGCAGTTACACTTTGGACATTTATTAGCTTTACAATTATTCCGTTGTAACAGAGTTCCAGCCCGGAGTTCCCTGGAAAGGAATCCAGAGTGCTGACCCTGAGTCTGACCCCTACATGACCCCAGGCAGTGTGCTGGGTTCCCCCGGTCCCCCCAGCCTCAGCGACTCTGACCACCAGTTACTGCGAGACAACGCCGGTACGTATTACTGCTTCTGGAAGTGCTGAATGGCACTGGCATACCCCGTGTTGTAGTATTGAAGCGTTTTGTTCATGCATTATCTCATTGTTACAGGGCCAAACCCCTCCCTCAACACCTCGCTGCCTTCACCAGGTGCCTGGCCCTACAGTGCCTCAGACAGTTCCCTCGGCAATGCACACAGCACAGGTTGTTGCACTCTCTCTCTAGTAGTAGATTTATGGTCTGGTTCTAGGGTAACGAAAGCTCTATGAATTGGCCATACATTCCCTTGGTGCTTTCTTTGGTATGTTGAAAGCTGTGCTTGCATTTCATTTCTGCAGCAAAGTACTCTGAGTACAAAGCCAGCTGGCCCCCAGAGCCCATTGGACACAACAAGCCGTGGAAGACCAATCGCATCAGCTCCCAGCTGCCACGCCCCCCTCCTGGACTGACCAGCCAGAAACAGGCCACACCATCCCCATGGGGAAGTGGAGGGCAGCGGTTGGCAAGGGGCTGGGGAGGGGGTGGGTCCAGTCAGGATTCAAGATTCGGCCCAGGTAATATTGTGTTTTTAAAACAGCCCTGTTGCTAATGAACTGTTTCCTACCTGGTTTGACCCCATTTTTTTTCTCTGCTGAAGGCTCAGCGTGGAGTGATGGTGTGGCCCCCAGAGGCAGCTGCTGGCTGTTTCTCAGCAATCTTACCCCTCAGGTACAGACACATTACCACAGACAGACCCTGAACAATCTCACCCCTCAGGTACAGACACATAACCACAGACAGACCCTGAACAGTCTCACCCCTCAGGTACAGACACATAACCACAGACAGACCCTGAACAGTCTCACCCCTCAGGTACAGACACATAACCACAGACAGACCCTGAACAGTCTCACCCCTCAGGTACAGACACAACCACAGAAGCACACAGACAGACCCTGAACAATCTCAGGTACACAGACACATAACCACAGACAGACCCTGAACAACCTCACCCCTTAGGTACAGGCAGACAAAGACACACAAACAGACCCTGAACATTTGAGTATGGGCAGAATGGTTGGGGTAGGAAGAGGGGGCCAGGGTACTATGTTATGGATGATTTAAAACATTTCTTTATCATCAAATGTAAGTCTTAGCTGTAAAACAAAATAGCCATTGAGACAGATCAGTATGAATTTGAAAATATGAAATCATTTCTCATCAGCATACTCCTTTCCTGTGTCTCATGTAAATGAGCCAGTATCAAGCATTACCCAGGCATACGTGAATTTGAGCTGGATGATCTATTTATTCAGTTGAGGATTGCATTAATGGTTTGGGCATAGAAGGCCCGTTCTATGAACAAGCCAATGGAAAATGTTTAATTACACAGTGTGTTCTCTTCACATGCACATACAAACCCACCCATACAGTTATCTCCGTAACATTTCTGTTCACCTACAGATAGATGGCTCTACGCTAAGGACTATATGTATGCAGCACGGTCCTCTGCTGACATTCCACCTTGGTCTGACCCAGGGCAGTGCTCTGATTCGCTACAGTACCCGACAGGAAGCAGCCAAGGCCCAGGGTGCATTGCACATGTAGGCATCTACCTCTTTAAAACACACACTCTGCTGCCTAGTGTTGTGCTTATTGCCTGTAAATAAAAGATTTAGAGGTTTGCGGGCTTTATATCTCCATTGGACTACGTTTTAAAAAGCTGGCACAATTTATACAATACAGTATTTTTTTGTGCGTTGATATAAACTGTTACTTTATACACATGTGGCTTTAGAACAAGTATTCCCAGCTTTTAATGCTGAACTATAATTACAATTCATTACAATATAATTACAATTCAGTTCAACTTCAATCTCTCTTTTTTTTCTACAACAGGTGTGTTTTGGGCAACACTACAATCCTGGCCGAGTTTGTGAGTGAGGAGGAAGTGGCTCGCTATTTTGCACAGTCCCAGGCTGGTGTGGTTGAGGGGGCCAGCCCAGGGGCAGGGGCGGCCCAGGGCTCATCGGGAACAGGCACAGCGGTGGGTGGCAGCGGAGGGAGCTCCCCGAGAAGTGAACGAGCCGCAGTAGGAGGAACGACTACAGGAGGAAACGGAAACAGTGGGGGAGGAGGGGTCCTGGGCGGTGTGGGCCCCTCTGGCTGGCAAAATTTGGACGGTACGGGCAGCTCTCCGGAGGCCTCTGCAGCCCAAGGACCTGGGCTTGGTATTTTTGCTCACTGGAGCACCAACGGGGCTGGGGATGGAGTACGAGGTGGAATAGGGGGAGGTGTGGAGGCAGGGAGGTCTGGTCTCTGGGGGGGAGTGACTCCAGCTTACCCTAGCAGCAGCAGCCTGTGGGGTGTACCCCAAATGGACGACAGGCACCAAATGGGCAGCCCAGCTGGCCTGTTGCCTGGGGACCTGCTGGGAGGAGGAGGGGCCGACTCTATCTGACACGCCCTCACACAAGTATATATTTAGACACACTGACACAACATACACTGGGAAATAGACACTTGTAGTACTAACATACATACATGCATACATATAACCACATGTAAACACACGCAGAAATGTGAGACATGCTTACACACATTCTCATGGCCAGACTTAAGCTATTATATAAACATATGCAGGGACTGTTAGATGTGTTTAAGGCCTTTTTCCACAGATGAAGATTTCAACTGCTAGACTTGAACATGAAAAATGAAAGTCTGTCGGTCTGGATAGACTGGCTGGATGGCATTGTGCTTAGTAGGTTACTTGATGACAGACTTACACATGCACACACCAAATACAGACGAGCCTTTAGACAGATGGGCACTGTAACAGCATTACTCGCGTCATATAGAAAAACTGTGTGATGCGGGACAACCTGCAGTTTCCATTTGTCCCTTAAGGAGACTGAATCAAAACACATGCAAACACTGCTCTGATTGACAACAGAACTGTATCTTACTGTGTTTGTTCATTATTCTGTATTGTTGTTTTATTTTGAACAGTGGAATACTGAAATGTCATTGTTTATTTCAAATGCTGACCTCCTACTGTTGTTTTTTTCTCTCTCAATCACGTTTGTTACTGTTACTATGATAATTGTTGAAACTCTGGCAGTATGAGTATGTTGCATTTCTCCTTTAGTGGGATACTGTGTGGAAGACAGTATGTGAAGGTGTGTATGAGTGAGAATGAGACCAAGTGAATAAATCCCTGTGTGTGTTGGTGTGCGCGTGCGCGCCGCGTGTGAATGTGAGGATAATGTATATGCGCATGTTACTGCCTGTCATGATTGCGCGAGGCTGCTTACAGAAGGTCTAAAAAGATGTTTTGAGTGCATTCGGTAAACTGCTGACTGTGTGTTCAAGAACATTGGCACTAAAGCTTTGTTTTTTTTCTTCTCATTTTAAGTTGTTTTTTAGCAGACTGTCTTTTTTATCGTCCGACCTGCAATAATAAAAATAACATTTTAATGACACAAAGAGCTGAAGGCATACGCGTTGAGAAAAGGACATGCCAAAATCTTATCAAACTGTGGAGTTGGTGGGGGGTTGTTTACAAGACGCGGAAAAGTTACCGTACATTTTTATGTTTTGTTGTGTATCGTTTTAAATTAAGACAGGCTTTAACACTCCTGTTCAGTGTTTCGTTTTGAGATTTTACAAAGGAGAATTTATTTAAACAAAGAGAACAAGATTAATAATAAAGATGAAAGTATTGGCTTCTACTTGTGTTGTGTTGATTGATGAGACGTGTCGGACAGTTTGGCCTATTACCTTCAGGTAACACTTTCCACACATGGGTTTCTGTGTCCACGCAACGTCACAACACGTTAAGATAATCATATGTCGATCTGCTCAGCAATCTTAACCAATCCTACACTGCACAAGCCTTCAAGAAACTTTGGCACGTAAGAAATCAGCTTCATCAGTGAACTACATTCTGAAGTGAAGTTATGTAGTCAACTGTTTTATTTTAGGTGAAACGGACATGCAAAGCTATCTAGGTCTAGTGGTACTTTTCATGTCTTACGTTTTTCAAAAGCTGTTAATAATATAATAATCCCGCAAAGGCTTTATGAATAACGGAACAAAAGCCAATTGTCATCAGTAAAAAAATACAACATTTTTAGCGCGTCTACGATTATAGATGTTCTATTTCTTTAAGGCAATCCGGGTGCTTCTGACATCCTGTGAATTGCGTTGCAACTAATGTGAGGGGGAGACCTCTGGACTAGTAGAAACAACGACGGGCATTCGTATGGGACAACCAACAGGGAGTATAGTCTACGCAAGAGGAAAATTGGGGCATGAGAGACACCAGAATCCGCTCCCATCCTTCGCTGGCTAAGGACAAGTCTGACTGACAACCATCGATTCAGCACCGCAACCGAACCACCTCTCAGATAAACCTAATATCGGGTAAGTAGTGTACCGGGGAACCCACGAAACTAAGGGGGAAAGGGGTCTAGATTTGGCAGAACCGTAGATTTGTATTCAGAACGTAGGAGAGGGGGAGGGGTCGAACAGAGAGCTTTCACTGGATAACATGGGGTGCGGTTACTAAAATAAAGTCACAATGCCACAGTACCCTAAACTGTCAACTAGTTATAAAACTTGAGGTAAATCCAAAAAAAATTGTAAATAGCTGGTTCTGTACATGGTTAAAGCGGGAGTCCTTCCCCCAGGCTCAGTACTAGTACTACAATACGCACAGCTGATATTGTCACCGGAACAGCACAGGCAACCTTTTGTTTAAATTGTATGGTATAGGGTATTGTTCTAACCCGACTTTTGAGTGATCGCAAATGCCCATTATAGTTACCTTTATTAATTCTACCTCAGACGTTACCATTGACTTCTGAAGGGTGACGCACTGACCGAAGATGGTTAGGACAGCAGATATTCAGCAAAGTCAATTTTACTCGAAATATAGAAAAGTACATTGAATTTTATCAATGCAAAAGTTACATTTCACGTTGGCCTATCTCATATACCAATGTAGACCCTCAGTGAACCGACCGGGCATATGTAGTTATTTTTTGTAGCTATAATTTTTGGATAAACAGAATCAAACTTCGTGATTGTCAAATCCTCACTTTGGGGTTTATGGCAGAATTTCACTTAAAGCGAACGCATTGTAATTCTTGGTAGAAGCCAACTGTCCCCTCCACAGATTAGTCTCTTAAATTCCATGTTACTTTTACTGAATCAGGCTATCAGCCGGTCGACCCATAGACTTTGCGGTCTGATGCCAACCAGTATATCACCTGCAGACCTGGATAGCTGGACTAAATGCACTATTGAGCATAAACCGGTCCTTGAAATGTTTGTGCCTCACAGGCTTTTGGGTTTTTCACGTAGAAAAAGATATCTTGCCCTCGAAAAACGCTGATGTATTGACCATGAAAGCTTTTTATTGTTGAACAGTTACTACATAGCTAACTACATGTAATGTAGAGATGGCACGATTGAAACTGGGGATTAGAGTTTCCGGTAGTGGTACAAGATCGAATTCTCATGGTGTTTAGAAAACGGTTTCTTTTGAAACAACACGTCATTTGTTTTATTAAAGGCATCCTATGGCACGCTTGCCTTTTATAATCCAAAACATTATAATGGATGCACAGGTTAAATAAAATGGTTATTGGAAAGGCAAAAACATGGGATATGAACCACACTGTTTTTACAATTATTATTGCTCTTATTGGATATACCTTCACGAGAGCTCCAGTTTGTTTCCTTCAGAGTTTGTTCTCTACATTTTTTATATTAATAGACAATTTGTTTTCAAGACAGTCAGTATTGCAAGGGAGCCCTGTGTTTCAAGGTGAGTGTCTGTTGGTGGACATTTGCCATTGAGCTTTTCTGCACTGTTAACACACTATAGTTGTGACAGTGTTCTATAAACTCTATCTCTTAAATTCGTACACTGGGTAGTGAGTAAAATGAAAGGTAAAGAGCTGCTACCTTCCCATATGCCTGTCTGTCACCTAGTCCAGGAGATTCAAACATTATGCCAAAGACTCCGAAATCGGGGTTCTTTTTTTTTTTTTTTACTGTTCCCCTGTTCGTAAATGTAGGGCAGTATAATATTACATAGACCTATATAAAATAAGTGCATAAAGAAATTAACATGTATAATTCAAGAACGCTAAACCATGGGGAGTAGGGTTGCTGAAGGTGCCTCAGCCCCCCATCGTAGCCTCAGCACCCTCTGATGAGCTTCGAAAAATTATATTCAGAATTTGTCTCTCGGCAAGATTTATGTCACTATTGCCGTACATCCTGCGTTGTCCACTCGGGTGATGCGCGTGTACGTGCTATCCCTGATCAATCATCTTCCCACGGCCATGCAAGGACGCTATTTTAACATGAAAGGATTTTTTTTTAAAGCTCACTCTGTTTTCTTATGAGCGTCTTACATTTCCAAATTTGTTTTTTTTTTCTCAGAGAAGTCTGTTAGTAATATTGTGTCATTTTAAAAGGTGTAATGGAAATCATGGCTAGATCACACCAATACGATGAAAAGCTTTTGTGTAGTTAAATCCTGACCACTAACAGATCCATGCTTTCCATCTGTCTGTCCTACATTTTGTTCTGAGTATTAGGCGAGGTTACTTGGTCCAGCTAAATCGATGAGTGGCTCTTTTAAATTATGCTTTATTACTTCCCCGCCTCGTGCTCTAGAGTTTGTTGCAGTCATTTCTGGGCCTTGTCATGCCACAGTGTGCAGCAGTGCCTCTTCAGTGGTTGCAGAATGTGGCGTGGCTGCGTGTGCTAAATAAATTATGATCCCTGCTCCAGGGTCACGTGCAGTTTGGTTCAGAAGACCCACTTCTCCTGTTTGCCACTTTCTACTACCCAGCTGAGTGTGGAGGGCTCTCTGGCCATTCTGGCTGGATAAGAAGTCACACTGTCTCGCCCTAGAAGTTTCCCTGCCTGGACATCTGTTTTCCCAACATCCCTTCCCCCATCAGACGCCTTTAATGTAATCACGCTGCATGTCTATTAAGCTGCACACTCAAGACACACTAGTTTCAGTTAGTTATTTGCGATAATGGAAGTTCTGTACTGGAATGTCAGTGACTGCAGTGTCGGCAACTCTGCATTTAATTCAAGATGATATCTAGTGAATTCTGCTAGATTAGCCAATGCCATGCTTCAGAGGTAGACATGGTTGCCTAATAACTTGGCCTGGTCACATTAAATACTTACATTTTCTGTGTTCATAGTGCACTCAACACCATGGAGTTAAGAGTGGGGAACAAGTACCGACTGGGGCGGAAAATAGGGAGTGGGTCCTTTGGAGACATTTACCTTGGTGAGTGACGGTAAACCCTTTCTCCTTCCGTTGATGCGGTTTCTGCCCCAGTATCATGTTTTCCTCCCCTTAGCCTAGACTTAATCTTTCTGTTTAACCACAGTTTCTTTCCATGTTCACAACTTGGAACTGTATGTGTGTGTGGTTCCTCAGGTGCTAACATTGCTACAGGCGAGGAGGTGGCTATTAAACTGGAGTGTGTAAAGACCAAACACCCACAACTCCACATTGAGAGCAAGTTCTACAAAATGATGCAAGGAGGAGGTAGGGAGACTGGGGCAAGAGGAGGACTGAGAAGGAGCAATATTGAAAACCTAGTAAATGCCCTGTGTTGACACATCATTCACTGTATTGTAATGAAAAGTGTAACTGTATCATCAAAAATTGTCAAAGGTACCCAGCTATAGCATTTGTTGTACTTCATGTTTGCATCATGTTTGCCAAATGCCATCATGTTTGCCAAACACCAAGTGCATCATGTTTGCCAAACGCCAGCACTGAAACACTCCTTTGCAGAAGTCGTTGATAGTGTAGCACATTTGTGTTGTGGGATATATATTTATATATATACACTGATCAGCCATAACATTATGACCACTGACAGGTGACGTGATAATCTCGTTATCATGGCACCTGTCAGTGAGTGGGATATATTAGGCAGCAAGTCCTCAAAGTTGATGTGTTAGAAGCAGGAAAAATGGGCAAGCGTAAGGATCTGAGCGACTTTGACAAGGGCCAAATTGTGATGGCTAGACAACTGGGTCAGAGCATCTCCAAAACTGCAGCCCTTGTGGGGTGTTCCTGGTCTACAGTGGTCAGTACCTATCAAAAGTGGTCCAAGGATGGAAAAGCAATGAACCGGTGACAGGGTCATGGGCGGCCAAGGCTCACTGATGCAAGTGCTCCCCACGAAGGCTGGCCTGTTTCGTCCGATCCAACAGACGAGCTACTGTAGCTCAAATTGCTGATAATGTTAACGCTGGTACTGATAGAAAGGTGTCAGAACACACAGTGCATCACAGTTTGTTGCGTATGGGGCTGCGTAGCCGCAGACCAGTCAGGGTGCCCATGCTGACCCCTGTACCACTGCCGAAAGCGCCTACAATGGGCATGTGAGCATCAGAAATGGACCACAGAGCAATGGAAGAAGGTGGCCTGGTGTGATGACTCACATTTTCTTTTACATCACGTGGATGGCTGGGTGCGTGTGCGTCGCTTACCTGGAGAACAAATGGCACCAGGGTTAGGGCAGTTTTGGCAGCAAAAGGGGAGCCTACACAATATTAGGCATGTGGTCATAATGTTATGGCTGATCGGTGTATATTTATACTTTAAAAAAAATGACAAGCTACACTGAACAAAAATATAAATGCAACATGCTAAGTGATGATCCCATGTTAGATAAGATGAAATTGAAGATCACAGGAATGTTCCATATTTACATCCCTCTTAGTGGTCATTTTTCCATTGCCAAGATAATCCATCCACCTGATGGGACCAGCATATCAAGAAGCTGTTTAAACGGCATTATCAATAGGGGCAACTTGGGCTATAATGTACTGTAATAAGGCTATAAGGTGACTATAATGTACTGTAAAATGTACAGTTTTGTGAAATAACACATTTCAGGTATCTTGTTTTGAGGGAGTGTGCAATTGGGTTCAGCAACTTGATATTGACAGGCTTTCTGATCCACACCCCTACCTTATTTCCTGAAGTAATGTGACCAACAGATGTGTAGTATCTGTACTAACCCTAACCCATTCATGTGAAATCCATAGATTAGAGTGTAATATCTTTTTCCTTTGCTGATTTCTTGGTGTGAACTGTAACTTTTAGACATTTTAGCATGTAACATTGATCTATATTTTTTGAAGTGTATTACTCAGCAATACATTTTAAAAATATTAATCTTACAACTAGATTTGAACTTTGCAAATAGTTATGGGGTTTGATTTTACGCTTCAAAGTATGCCTTCACATTTTGAATTGTTTAAGAAAATTTGGTACTTTATGATTTTGTCCAAGTTGTTGTGAATGTTATTCAAGCTACAGTAGTTGTTTTTTAAAGTTAAGAAGAAAAGTAGTAAAGGCAGTTCCTCAAATTACTCTATTGTTTCTCAAAATATAGCATCACTTGCTGCCATGTTTCAGGCAGAGGCCACTAGGTTTTTGGTAAAAATGTCCTTACTCCTTAACCGGTTGTATACGGACAGAACAACAGATTTACTGTCTGAGTGGAAGCAAATTACCCCCATATACGGATCAGTTAGCGAGGCAGATGTTTCCATTTAAAGTGTCAACAAAGTTGTGATTATTTGTAACTAACCTTTGTTCAGCTTCATAATTTTAAGGGGGGGAGTGGGATTGCATTTGTATACTTGTTAAATGGCATTTTCACACTTGAATATACGAACATTTCAAGTTGGTGTTGACTAAAATGTTTAGCTAAATTTTATAATTAAAATAATCGGCACAAAAAAAGTTCTGTGCCCATTATTCTTTCATTCACAGATTATCATTTGTTTTAACTGTTTTTCAAAAAAAATGTGGTTCCTTATGAGTCCCAGAGGCAAAGGTGTGCTTTTGTGAGATAACCTTAATTAATTTAAGCCAAATGGGGACCGGCATGACCTTTCTAAACACAGAAAACAGCTGTTACTTTTGGTAGAATATACAGCTCTGGAAAAAATGAAGAGACCACTGCACCTTTTTCTTTCCTTTCCAAAAAAGTTTAAAAGGTAAGTTTTGAGTGAGGAACAGAAGTGTTCAATTTGCAGTATCTCTTAATTTGAACCCTTCTGTTCCTCACTCAAAACCTTCCTTTTTTACTTTTTTGGAAAGGAAAGAAAAAGGTACAGTGGTCTCAAAAGTTTACATACATTTTTTTCTCTCACTTCTTGCGAAGGTGATCAAAGTAGCTTGTTTATGACAAGTTACATTTCTTTTGCACAACATGTTTCGCACAACATTTTTCGCACAACAGCATAAAACTTTGTATGCTTGCAGGCAAATGGGACAAGATTGTTACTACATTAGATGAACACGTCAATTTGTTTCCACAACGCATCAGTAAATATCATCAGTAAATATTTTCATTCTCATACTAGATCCTCGTGATGATTTTCTTAAAGGAAATTATATTTCTGCAAGTTTTTGTCATGCACTGAAACGTTCCCAATTTCAAAAAGGTCCTTTCAGTTTGGCTACTGGCAGTACCCTTTTAGGCCAACTGACGCTGCCATGGTAACATCCCAAACACTCACTAAAAGTTAATTTATTTTTCTGTGTCTGCCAGTGGGGATCCCCTCAATAAAGTGGTGTGGGGCCGAGGGAGACTACAACGTCATGGTGATGGAACTCCTGGGTCCCAGTCTGGAAGACCTCTTCAATTTCTGTTCCCGCAAATTCAGCCTGAAGACAGTGCTGTTGTTGGCAGACCAAATGGTACAGGCAACCTCTTACAGTTCTAGTCCAACAACTCTAGTGATGTCCTCTTTTTTTCCTCAACAGTCATTGTACTGTTGCCCCCTAGGTTTGTGTTCTGGCCTAACTTTGCTTGTACCTCTGTGTCATTCCTTTTCTCCTAACTTTGCTTGTACTTCTGTGTCATTCCTTTTCTCCTAACTTTGCTTGTACCTCTGTGTCATTCCTTTTCTCCTAACTTCGCTTGTACCTTTGTGTCTTTCCTTTTCTCTTAACTTTGCTGTGTTCTCGTTTTCCCCTCCTATGGTCTATAGCTGGCATTAACCTACTTCTTTTCTCCTATCATTTTTGTCCTCACTGTTCATCCTTTTTAGATTAGTCATGCCCTAACAGACACTGGCTTTTGAAGGTTTTAAATGACTGTTAGCTCAGGTTACACTAAGGAATATAGGCTTTTAAAGATCATTCCAGTAAGGATTTCTGTTAAATATAACCTCTCATGTTCTTCTGAATCAAACTCTGTTCTGTACAGATTAGTCGCATTGAGTACATCCACTCCAAAAACTTCATCCATCGTGACGTCAAGCCTGACAACTTCCTAATGGGGTTGGGCAAGAAGGGCAACTTGGTGTACATCATTGACTTTGGCCTGGCCAAGAAGTACAGAGACGCCCGCACACACCAGCACATCCCCTACCGTGAGAACAAGAACCTGACTGGCACTGCCCGCTACGCCTCCATCAACACTCACCTGGGAATTGGTATGGGACTTAAAACCCATCCTCCTTGATTGGTTGAAACATATGCATGTGATTAAGTTACAGTAAACCCCATGATGCTTAGTGCTGAGTGTGTGTGGTTACTTAACCCCTTTTATTGTGATCCCTGGAACCTATCAATGACCTGAATAGTGAATCATTGTAACCTCCTGTCTCCTGTCCCACAGAGCAGTCTCGGCGTGACGACCTGGAGTCTCTGGGATATGTCCTCATGTACTTTAACCTGGGCTCTCTGCCCTGGCAAGGCCTCAAAGCTGCCACAAAGAGGCAGAAGTACGAACGTATCAGCGAGAAGAAAATGTCCACTCCCATTGAGGTGCTCTGCAAAGGCTACCCCTGTAAGTGACTACTAATATGTCTCCTCTCTGGCCTGGGACGTGTGTCATTGTATATGAACGACTGTCATTCTCCATTTGGTTATTACAAGCATTTACAGTAGATATGTCTGTTGTTTTTTTTACGCTTCTACTTGCCATATCTGCAGCTGAGTTCTCCACCTACCTGAATTTCTGCCGCTCGCTGCGGTTTGACGACAAGCCTGACTATTCATACCTCCGGCAGCTCTTCAGGAACTTGTTCCACAGACAGGGGTTCTCCTATGACTACGTCTTCGACTGGAACATGCTCAAATTTGTGAGTTTGCTGAACCCAGGAACTTGATTTTGTATGGCCGGATCAGTGTCAACAATCTTCTTGTTTCAGAAACGTTTGGACGCCGGTTTTTACTATAAACGCTAAGTAGCGTGTGTTCTATACCCGGGACGATGTGCACTCCCAGGGGGCCAGCAGGACAGCGGAGGACGGGGAGAGGAGGGGAGCCACCGAGCGGGACCAGCGTATTGTAGGGGGCCCACGGGGACCTGCCTCACGGGGACCAAACCCACCAGCTGCCAACAGAGTCAGGAACGGACCAGAGCAAGCCGCCTCAAACCCTGGGTCACGGGTGCAGCAGTCTGGTGAGCAATACCTGATAGACTGGGCTCTCAGAACTAGAACTAAACTAATATGGAATGGAAACATTTAGGAAATTATCCAAGAAGTGTCAAACTTATGTAGGGCTTACCCGATTTAGCCAGTTGTTTACTCAATCAAGTGTTGGTTGACATTTTTGTAGAACGGTCTTATAACCAGTTCCACCTCCATTTCCGCCATTTGGGGATAGAACACTCCATCACTCAAATAAATGTTCTTTGCGGGCCCGACCATGGTTCTAAAATATATTTTACTTTGTCCCATTGAATTAGCACAGTGCTGGTTTGTAGGTTTAACAAAATAGTTCTTCATTCTTACTTAGCCTTCTTACATACATAATAACTACCACATAGCCTGTCATGTGGCATATGGTCATGTGAAAAGTAAGTACACCCCCCCGGAAAGTTGTCTTATTTTTTTTTATATTTGGACACACGGGTATTTGATCTAAGTTCTAACCACATTCATTAACAAAGGTAACCCAATTCAAACATTTTAGAGAATAAAAGGAATGGCCTCACACCAGTATGCTCCGAAGCAATAATTTTAATACCAGTGTTTTGACTGACAATCAGTCTTCATCGGGGTATTTAGGCACTTTACTTTTGTGTGTAAATTGTTTTTGCCCCCCCCCCCACAATCAATGAGCTTAAATCATTGGAGGAGTTCAGGTGATTTTTATAAAGCACATGGTTTCAAAATTGTTGGTCGTCCTATTTCAGGGAACGTATCGCCACGCGCCGTCTCTCGCGCAGAGCGGGAGAGGAAGGTGAGCATGCGACTGCACCGAGGAGCCCCTGCGAACGTTTCGTCCTCAGACCTCACGGCCCGCCACGACCAATCCCGCGTTTCCACATCACAGGTGTGATAACATCCTACTTAGGCACACAGATGCACAGTGTGGAGCCCTGCTGCGTGACTATCAGGACCTCTTTTCTGAAATGTCGTTAAATGAAATGTCCAGTCGTTCAGAAAATACAAATTTTTGCCTGTTAGTTGATAGGTACGGATTGATTCTTGGACAGCATAGCTTATCACTGAGCTTTATTTAACTGTCATAGCCCAATAGAAAACTATAACCAAATAAATGAAAGCAAATAAACACTAAAGCCTCCCAAACTTTTTAAAAAATAACCGTCCCCCTGGGGGTTTAACTGTACGTGAAGTATTGCAGTGATGCAGTGGGTTAATTGTGTGTAGAGCACTATGTACACTAAATACTGTGCCACTATAACGGCACCCACTCTATTGCCCTTTAATTTGCATTACAATTCTGAGTTATTTTTTCTTTCACTGTTCTTTTTTTACTCCTCAGGTCAGCATGCCATTTGAGCACCTGGGAAAGTGAAACTCATTGTTCCATGTGCACCAGATACTGACAGGTGACTACGTGTGTATCCCCAAGTTGACACAAGGACTTCTTAAATAATTAATAACAACATAAAATACACAATCTACACGTCAGACAAAATGCTTAATCTGCTCTTGCTCTTACCATTGCAGGCCTTCGAGAGATCTTTTGCTCTAGTTTTTCTTTTGTAAAAAAAAATATAAAATGTTGCCAACAGGAAATAGAGGTGGATCTCGGAAGAAAGGACAGAGAATCATAAAAAGGTGAAAGGATGACAGTTGGTCATGGACCTCAGGAATCTATCCCTGACTTTCTTGGGATAACCCAGACCCTACTATAAGTTCAAGGATAAAAGAATGAATAGCATTCCCTCCTCTCTGGCCTTTATAGTATGGTAGCCTGGGTCTTACGCCCCAACCCAGTCTCTTACCCTCTATGCCCTGGATTGTTGGCAGAAGCAGAGGACAGATTTTGGTGTTGAAAAAGCCAAATAGTTGCCCCTTGCTGAATACAGCTGGAGCAGAAACATTTTATAAACCAAGAAAAGTTTAACTAAAAACATACACTTGTGGGGATTTAGCCATTTCTGAATACATTGCAAAGACCCCACAAACACACACAGATGTACCAATGTGTTTTAACCAATTAATTTATATAATAGTAAGGGCCTCAGTTGTTTTACCATGCATATTTTGTGGATTGAACATTTATTTAGGGGGAATCCTGTTGAGTCTTGGGTAATTTTAGTTTCTAAATTGAGATTTTTTTTTATTTGGAAAAATAAAGAAAATTTGGTACTTAAAAAAGTTATGAGCGATGGGTGGGTAATAGATGAAGAAGACATGAGAAGAAAGGAAAGAGCAAGTGATTATTAGCTGTTGCGCTGTAATGGTTTCTAGAACTAGTTTTGGGGTCTTTGCTCCTACTTTGCCAGTGTCTCACACGCAAGCTAATCCTCCACATTCGCCCCACATTTAGGGCTACTTCAGCCCTTTTTGGGACTAATGATGACCACTGATAAATGTAGCCAAAATATATTTTTTCAACCTTTTTCCCCACTTCAGTCCCATTTCTTTTTAGCACAGCGGCTGTGATTCTCACGATTGTTCTTAACATCAACTTTTTATTCTATATTAATGCTTTTGTTTTTGGAGGTCTGATGGTTACAGATGGGCTGTAATTGATTTTTTTGTTTGTTTTTACTGTAAATATTTTTTTTATTTCTGTGCTAAGCCAAAATATGGTTGGTTGTTTTAAGGTTGTAATGAGGAAAAATACACTTTTTTTTTTTTTTACATTAAATTTTTTTATTAAAAAGTACTACATTTTGAGGGACTTTAGCAATTGTTACATGGCGAACTGGGTCATAGAACTAGTCTTTGTCTTAGCTGTGCGTTTGTGTGTGTTAATGCACAGAAGTGTTGTTCTGCTACAAAGAAGGACAGGCTATACATTTTTCGTGGGGTCATTGTGTCCTCATGTTTCTGTCATTTGTTCTTGAATTCTTTCATTTTACTCATGTCTGATGAAACTCAAAGTATTTTACTTTGGTTTTCCTCTTTTTGTCCTACATGTATTCTCAGCTGTTTTTTTACAGCCTCTGCATACATTGGCACTAACATTTTCTCCTCATCGGTCCACTCTGAGGCTTGCCTGGAGAAGCAGTTGATGTCAATGACTAAGGACCAGATATACAGCTTTTCCCTTTAAGTAAAAAAAAGACATTTGAACGCTTTATACAGACATTCTCGCAAGTGACTCTTGATGTCTTCAGAGTTAATGTTAACTTGGAAAGTGGTTGCAGTGACGGCACAGATTCTGGTAATGACCTGTGTGTAATGTGTCCCTTGGGCAGGCCAGTGTGACCCAGTTGTAATGTAACTCAATGGGGAGGGCTGGTCGGGTTACAGGGAGTTATCTTTATGTATTGTTTACTGATATCTTGTACAGTTCTTTAACACACTCTAACTTTATTTACAACAGTATTTGTGTATATTTTATGAAATAATAAAAATAAAAACTTTCCTCACACTTGTTGTCTTGGGGAATTTCTTTGGTGTGGGTTTTCAGTGGTTCAACTTCAGTTTTATATTTCCTTTTTTGCATTCAGGAAATGACATTACTTAGTGTTATTGTATCAACTGGTGGTATTGTAACTAATTATTTTAAAGAGAGGAGTGTCTTTGCAAAGCAATGCAAGACCAGCTGGCCCTTCACCCTTTACGTCATTTTTCATGTGAAAGATTTCTCAAGGCAATTAGGCTACTGTGCCTGCGTGAAAGCAAGAGTAGAGTTTTCGCAAGCCTTCTAGACCAAGTCAATTTGGCCACAGTAATCCAACGGAGTTGTATTTGCGGTTCACCTTCAAAATAAATGTACCTCCTTGAAAAGGGCTGCAAGGTGGTATAAACGTTGTAATAACGCCATTTTTGAGTAGATAATGCTAAACAAATGTGTAATTGTATGTGTTCAATAACAGTAGATTTTGCTTTTGTGGCTAATTGTGCTGTTGATCCATGAAACCTGAAAGGTTTGCATATGGGTTCCAAGGATGTCTTGTTATATGAATGTCAATATGCACACTATGATGGAAGGTGCGGTAACTCTTCAGAATCAATGTCCCCAATAAGAGCTACAATGCAATTATTACTGTTAACTCCGTTCTGTTCTTTTGTTGTCACCGAGAAGACTAAAAACCACTTTTTAATGGATCAACAATCCATATGTAAGGCTATACAATAAAATATAAATATGCCCCGTGGTCTGAAAACTGCATCCACTGTAATTTCATATTTTGTCAAAATAATGAATTGATATAACATTATAACCTAGCATTTTCTGTTACGAATATTCTACGAGTTTATTCATTTTAAGCAAGATTTTCAAACGGGTCTTTTATTTTAAATGCTAACAGCAATTTGTGCCGTTGTGGGAAATCGTTTTTGTGTCTAACTTCACATGAAGGTATCCTAGCATACCCAAAACCTCTTGGTGAGGTACAGAGGAATAACGGAGCCAAATTTCGAGCGTTCCCCTGATAATGTTATTTTTAAATGTTATTGGTTGAATTCAGTGAAACTATATGAGATTGACAACTAGTATAGATAAACGATTTTATTTTGTTGCCTTAAGAGTTTGCCAGCCAGCAAGTCGCTAGTATAGTGTCAGTGTACGTAGACTACAGCTAAGTTATGCTGCTAATGTTAGCTACCTAGTTCAAACGAAATATATGGTTAAGCAAAATTTGTCGCTCGGTTGCGTTATATTGCATTCATTTAAAATCTAATATTATTACTATTTTTATCCCATAATATAATTTACGTGCTAAGAAGAATTTATGTACGGATTCAAACAGCCGCATCAAAGGTAAGCGACCGCTATCGCTGTGTTTTTGTGTTTTGATTGAACAAAACACAAAAACGTTTTCAATCAATTGATGAATGTAGCGTTCGTTTGCTCACACAGCTTTAAGCTTAGTTCCTGTTTTCACATTGTTATACAATGAACAATTTTCATGATGTTATCCTGGACCTACCCCCACCTCATAACCGTTTTTAGTGGCCCTCCTGATGGAGGAAGATGCAGTTATTATGTAAATATTTTACATGTAATTTTATATTATTCTACCCATTTTCTATGTCTTATATGCATATTTTGTTTCAATTTTTAATACACAAACACATCGTGTCTACATTCAGCTGATAAAGGTTAATTGTTATATAAAGTGAAACAAATATATTTGCCACATGACTGTGGATTATGTTCAGGAAACCTGTATTGGGTAAAGAAACACTTCGGTTTTAAAGCTAATTTCCTGCATTTCACCACACTGATCCTGATTCATGTTCGGCTTAATTTATTCAAGGGGTGTGAAATGGCATTGTCAGTTAGCGGCTGATAGCGTTTCAATCGATTACATCACTCGCTCTTGAGACCTTGAAGTAGTTGTTTCCATTTCTCCCTTTAAGGCCAATGGCTTTTGTGGGAAGATGGTAAAGATGATTTTTCGGTGACAGTTGTCATTGTGTTCATGGGTTCAAGCCCTGCGTGGGACCGTCTGAGCAAAACTCTTACATAATGTTAATGGTATTTGACTAGGAATTAGATAGAAAACAACAAAATCAGCGGGGCACATGCTCTGAATACCCAGTCGGTATTCATCCATAAGGTTAGTTCGCTAGACTAACTACTACTAATCTAAAAAAAAAATCTGACATGTTAGTGACTGACAAAGCAAGAGAACAGCTGGTACACAACCACATTGCAAAATTGCACTGGTGTATTCTACTAATAGTACTTTAAATATGCATGAAAGGGACATGGTGTATGTTATGCTACTGGATTATATTTTTTGCAGTATTTCATATGTTTTATTGTCAGGGAGAAATGGCACAGACAGACAGTCGGCCGAGCCGGAGCTTGAACCATTTGGGGTCGGGAGATGGAGGCTTAGACTGATACATCAGATTCTGACTCCTGTCCGTGGACTTATGGATTGGAGTCAAGATTAGGCAATATTATCACATTTGTGAAAACTGTCATTTTAAATATATATTTTATCATTTTATCCTTCATCTGATGTTTTTTGACCCTGTATGCTTTATTGGAGAGAGACTTTGGAATGATAGGGAAGATAGTTAACTGAAATAGAATCAAACCCATACTACAGAATCAAACCCATACTACAGCAGTATATGTGCATCATAGGCAGGGACTCTTGTGTACCAGAGGTAACAAGTTCTTAGTCTCCAAAACAAGGAGACAAGGGGAGGGATAGTAAGCAGAGACATGACTGGACTCCCCCAAAACATTTTTGGTTGGGGCCCCCTAATCTGGCCTACACCGCAGGCCTGCCCTGATGACTTTAATTTATTGTATAGTCTACATCAGGGCTTATCAACTCTGGTCTTGGAGGGCCAAAACGTATGTATTATATATTTCTTTTTTTCTACCTGGTTGTTAATTGCACACACCTGTTGCCCCGGGTCTGAATAAGTCCATGATTTATGAGGGGAATCAAAAATGGAAGTGTTTTATCCTTCCAGGCTCCGGGATTGGAGTTGAATAGCCTTAGCCTACAAGGAGAGGAAAACCAGCAGACATGTGGGTCTTGTTTCTTTTACTAAAAGGCATCAGATGTCCAGAACCTTATATTGCACAACTCATAAAATTTGGGTCAAAGTACAATAGATGTTTTGAAATCCACTCACAAGTCAATTTAGCTGGAATTGACAGTGTCCCTTGTCATGCTTCTATGGGATGTATTTTTAAGTTCTTTTTGTCAGATGTTCATACCCAGAGAGAATTAGTGAGTGCATACATTGTCGGACCTGTTTCATCCTGGCCCCTCATGGGAGTACAACTCATGACCCTGGTGATTTATGCACAATGTTCCATCAGCTGAGCTTCAAGGGACCTTATAAGCACCAAGACAAGCCTCGCAAATACAACTGAACAGCAGTGTAATTAAATAACCTGTCAAACGTCTATTCTGTGCTACTGAAACATTCCCTTTATCATTAATATGTCCATGAACATGGATTAACATTTTTCCTTATCAATCATATTAATGACTGTGTTACATGTTAAAGATCCCCACCCAAAAAAAGACCACTAAGAAACAGGCAGTGTCCATTGCCTCCTATCACTCATAATTATGTAGGGAGACTGAAAAAACATTTGACCTTTTAATTTCTGCATCAAACAACGAAGGAATATGTAGGTCTAGTGATGGTTTTATTTTGCTTCTTTTCATTTCATGGAAATATTTACAGTAATAAAAATAATAGAAAAAAATGATATACAGTGGATATAAAAAGTCTACACACCCCTGTTAAAATGCCAGGTTCTTGTGATGTAAAAGAATGAGACAAAGATAAATCATGTCAGAACTTTTTCCACCTTTAATGTGACCTATAACGTGAACAATTCAATTGAAAAACAAACTGAAATCTTTGAGGGGGAAAAATAAAGAACTCACAATTACCTGGCTGCATAAGTGTGCACACCCTTAAACTAATACTTTGTTGAAGCACCTTTTGATTTTATTACAGCACTCAGTCTTTTTGGGTAGGAGTCTATTAGCATGGCACATCTTGACGTGGAAATATTTGCCCACTCTTCTTTGCAAAAGCGCTCCAAATCTGTCAGATTGCGAGGACATCTCCTGTGCACAGCTCTCTTCAGATCACCCCAAAGATGTTCAATTGAACTCAGGTATGGGCTCTGGCTGGGCCATTCCAAAACGTTAATCTTCTTCTGGTGAAGCCATGCTTTTGTAGATTTGGATGTGTGCTTTGGGTCGTTGTTGTGCTGAAAGGTGAACTTCATCTTCAGCTTTCTAACGGACGCCTGAAGGTTTTGTGCCAAAATTGCCTGGTATTTGGTACTGTTCATAATTCCCTCCACCCTGACTAAGGCCCCGGTTCCAGCTAAAGAAAAACAGCCCCAAAGCATGATGCTGCCACCACCATGCTTCACTCTGGGTATGGTGTTCTTTGGGTGATGTGCAGTGTTGTTTTTGCGCCAAACATACCTTTTGGAATTAGGGCCAAAAAGTTCAACCTTGGTTTCATCAGACCATAACACTTTTTCCCACATGCTTTTGGGAGACTTGATGTTTGTTTTTGCAAACTTCAGCCGGGCTTGGAAGTTTTTCTTTGTAAGAAAAGACTTCCATCTTGCCACCCTACCCCATAGCCCATTCATATGAAGAATACGGGAGATTGTTTTCACATGTAACACACAGCCAGTACTTGCCAGAAATTCCTGCAGTCCCTTTAATGTTGCTGCAGGCCTCTTGGAAGCCTCCCTGACCAGTTTTCTTCTCGTCTTTTCCTCAATTTTGGAGGGACGTCCAGTTCTTGGTAATGTCTCTGTTGTGCCATATTTTCTCCACTTGATGATGACTGTCTTCACTGTGTTCCATGGTATATCTAATGCTTTGGAAATTCTTCTCCTGACTGATATCTTTCAACAATGAGATCCCTCTGATGGTTTGGAAGCTCTCTGCGGACCATGGCTTTTGCTCTGAGATGCAACTAAGAAAATGTCAGGAAAATCCTACTAGAACAGCTGAACTTTATTTCTGATTAATCAGAGTCACTTTAAATGATGGCAGGTGTGTATTGACTTCTAATTAACATGAGTTTGAATGTGATTGGTTAATTCTGAACACAGCCACATCCCCAGTTATAAGAGGGTGTGCACACTTATGCAACCAGGTTATTGTAAGGTTTTTATTTTTCATTTTTCCCCCTGGAAGATTTCAGTTTGTTTTTCAATTGAATTGTTCACATTATTGGTCACATTAAAAGTGGAAAAAGTTCTGACATGATTTATCTTTGTCTCATTCTTTTACATCACAAAAACGTGGCATTTTAATAGGGGTGTGTAGACTTTTTATATCCACTGTACTTCCTTAAAGATGTGTATGCCAGAAGGCTCATTTGCTGTTTTGGAACATTTGTATACATTCACCTAATATGGGATCGCTTTGAAAAGTTCTTTGCAAAGCCAACGTTGATCTATACTTGCTTTCTCTCTTTCATTGTCAGTGTTCTTTCTTAACCTTATGATATCTGTAGCGTCCAAAATGGGTGTGGATGTGATATAATAAGATAATGTAGTACAACCCTGTTTCCAAAAAATTTGTGACGCTGCGTAAAATGCAAATAAAAACAGAATGCAATGATGTGCAAATCATTTATCCCTATATTTAATTTAAAAAAATACGAAGACAACATATCAAATGTTGAAACTGAGAAATGTTACTGTTTTTGGAAAAATACACGTTTAATTTGAATTTGATGCCAGCAACACATTTCAAAAAAAGTTGGGACAGTGGCATGTTTACCACTTTGTGCATCACCTCTTTTTTATTAATACTCTCTAAGTTTTTGGGAACTGAGGAGACCAATTGCTGTAGTTTTGAAAGTGACATATATTCCCATTTATGCTTGATATAAGATTTCCAGCTGCACAACAGTTTGGGGTCTCCTTTGTCGTATTTTTCGTTTCATTATGCGCCAAATATTTTCCATCGGTGACAGGTCTGGACTGCAGGCAGGCCAGTTTAGCACCTGGACTCTTTTACTATGGAGCCATGCTGTTGTAATATGTGCAGAATGTGGTTTGGCATTGTCTTGCTGAAATAAGCAAGGCCTTCCCTGAAAACTATGTAATCTGGATGACAGCATATGTTGCTCCAAAGCCAATATATATTGTTCAGCATTAATGGTTCCTTCCCAGATACTCAAATCACCCATGCCGTGTGCACTAATGCACCCCCATACCATCACAGATGCTGACTTTTGACGCTGTGCGCTGATAACAAGCCGGATGGTCCCTCTCCTCTTTAGTCGGGAGGACACGGCACCCATGATTCCTAAAATAATTTCACATTTTGATTAGTCAGACAACAGGACAGTTTTCCACTGTGCCTCAGTCTATCTAAAATGTGCTTGGGCCCAGAGAAGGCGGTGGCGGTTCTGGATTTTATTTAGATATGGTTTCTTTGCATGGTAGAGTTTTAACTTGCAACGTCATACTGTGTTCACAGACAATGGTTTTTGAATGTGTTCCTGAGCCTATGCAGTGATGTCCACTACAGAATCGTGTCTGATTTTAATGCAGTGCTGCCTTCAATATTGGTTGATGGCCTTGTCCCTGGTGTACAAAGATTTTTCCGGATTCTCTGAATCTTTTAATGATATTATGTACCGTAAATGATATCTCCAGAATCTTTGCAATTTTACATTGAGAAGCATCATTCTTAAATTGATGCACCATTTCCCTGTGCAGTCATTCACAGAGTGGTGAAACCTTCCCCATCTTTACTTCTGAAAGACACATCCTCTCTGGGATGCTCTTTTTATACCCAGTCATGTTGCAGACCTGTTGCCAATTGACCTTACCAGTTGTGAGATGTTCCACCAGGTTTTTTGTTTTTTTTTAGCATTACACAACTTTTCCAGTCTTTTGTTGCCTATGTCCCAGCTTTTTTTCAACGAGTTGCTGACGTCAAATTCAAAATGGGCATATTTTTTTCAAGAAACAATAACATTTCTCAGTATCAACATTTGATATGTTGTCTTTGTATTATGTTCTATTGAGTATATGGTTTGAATGATTTGCACATCAATGCATTCTGTTTGTCTTAAAATTTTACACAGCATCCCAACTTTTTTGGAAAAGGGTTTGTATAATGTCTAGATTGATGCTTGCACATTCTGAAAAAAATGGTTTTCTTGTTTTGGTAGGCATTCTTTAATTATATGTTTTAGCTTATATTATTTTAGAAAATATGTGCAGAAATGCACTTCTCATGCATGGCAATACTATTACAAAGCTAAAGAGTGTTTAATAACAATACGGGAATAGTCAGTGATTTTTGTTTTTTCCTGCAAAATGTACTGATTTCATCCATTGTCCAGAAAAGTGGATTGCTTGTATCGGCGGATGTTTAATGTCTGATTTGCATATTGTATTTCAATATTTAAATTTTTTAACATGCAAACACATCTTGTTTACATTCAGCTCAAGAGACGGTAATTGTAATATAAAGTGGAACAAATAGCGTGCCTGTGAATCATGTTGAGGCAACCTGTAATTTAGAAATTCTAAGATGATACACCTGCTTACCTTAAAACAAAACCAAAGAAAAAACATTGCGAATGACAAGAAATCTGTTGGTATATTTTCATCAGAACACCACTAAACGTAAGTATCCTGCAATGTGGTGGCCAATAGGAACAATGTTGAGGCTAGTCCCTTGGCTCTATTGAACAAGGACAACCAGATCTACCCGCCACTAGTGTAATCAAGAAATCTGTGGGGAAAAAAGGCTACAGTAATTGCTACAAAACATATATTTTCGATCAGACAGGAGGGTCTTTCAGCCAAGGATTTTATTGGTTGAACTTTCCCAGACTTTATCTTTCAGGCCTGTACTGAATTTGCCTAGACAGGGGTTGACACTAACTAATGCCAGATTGCCTGGGGCAGGTAAACTGAGCAGTTGGGCTGATGACATGTACTTTGTGCCCAAATAGGCAAGTGAAATTTTGTGGACCATATATTGCAGATGGTCAGCATGAATACTCACTAGGCTATGCTTATCTTTAACCAATCATATCTTTAGGAACTACAGAGGGGAAAGAGTGTATCACACAGACCTAATGAGCAATAGGGGCAGTCACCTTGCTGAAGTCAATAGAATTGATCATGGGGCCCCTGAATGGCACAGCGGTAAAATCACTGCCTAATATCTACTGTGTTGTTGGGAGACCAAGGTTTGAATCGTATCCCCGCATTAGCAAAGGAGTGCCACAGAGGGTGGGACAATTGGCCAGCACCATCCAAATTTGGGGGCTTGGTAATCGAATATGGTTGACTTGTCTGGTTGCGCTGTAGCAACTCAAAGGGTGCCTGTGAACTCAAAGTAGATCGGGCAGTGGGTCCTTTCTGTGCATTAAGTTGATAAGAACCAAAAGGCTAGACCTTTCTGGTTAGTAAGAATCTTTCTTGCTTCGGATGATACATATCTTAACATTGACTGTCCTGATTCTGTGGAGAGCGATGAAGCAGGGCCTTAATCACAAATTGGTTATTATAAAACTGGGAACAAAATGGGGTAAAAAAAAAAGGATCATGTGCTTCAGATATTTCTATCTTTTAATGAATTGCTATCATATTAGCTGTATGTCCCCCTGGCGTTAATATGTCATATTAGCTGTATGTCCCCCTGGCGTTAATAGGTCTAGTTGATCTTGCAGTCTGCCTTGATTGTCCCTTCAGTGGATGTGAGGGTCAGCAGCCCTGTAGCTGATGTTAGGGTCAGCGGCCCTGTAGCTGATGCCAGGGTCAACAGCCCTGTAGTTGATGCCAGGGACAACGGCCCTGTAGCTGATGTGAAAAGCTGTCCTAGAACTCTCTAGACATGTATGTGCATGTTTTTGTGGACATTCTGTGCTTCCCACGCTCCTCAAACCAAGAGGAGAGTAGAAGGAGAATTTGGGTCAGCCGTCCATGTCTCGCCAATTCCCTCTGTCTGAGTGATTCATTCTGTCTCCGTATCACCCCTTCTTCCACGCTTCTGGTTCCCCTTTTTCTCCCGTCTCCAAATCTTATTCTGATTTTTTGTGTTCACTTGGAATTTTGGTTAGTATTGACTTGTTCAGTTGATACCGTTTCTACATACTGTATTTCTGTTAATGCACTTATCCAGAAACCCACACACCCACCACATGCCCCTGTTGTCTCCCTCCACTCTAGATGATGGAGGAGCTGTGGAGGCATGGCATGCCCCTGTCAGATCGTATGGAGGATCACTCACCTGCAGGTATGGCCCCTGGGTCCCCAACCACATTAGCCCCATCTAGTACAAATGCCTCCTGGGGGCCTGAGGTCCCCCTGGTGACCCCAGAGGAACCCTACTTTCTCATGACCTCCACTGCTCAGACTGTGTCTGGGTTCTTTGTCTGGACAGCGCTGCTGATCACCTGCCACCAGGTGAGAGACTTGTGAACATTCACCCACTTTCCCTCACTCTCATCCGCTCTCTCTCAGTCACTCACACTCTCTCTCTTTCACTCCTCACTCACACATACGTTTGTTTTTTTATCCTTGTGGGGGCCATAAAATGATTCCTTATTTTCTCTAACACTAAACTTAAGGCTAATGTCAAAAACCTTGCCTTCATCATTTCATCCAAATGATTTAGCAAATCAAAGCAGTTGTTCAGATATCTTCTAATTTAGTCATGTGTCCTGCAGTAGATCACTCTGACCTGCTGTTTGTTCTGACTTACTGATGGTGAATACTTCCGCTCTGTTGTTTATTGCTGCTACCACGAAGGTTTAGAGATGAGTAGTAGCTCTGACAACAGGTGCTCCCAGCTCTGCAGTGATGTCAGAGAGTGGCAGCTGTTGCCCAGCAACAATGCTGGGTGCAGGGCTCTGTGTGCCCTGCTGTTTGTTGTTTTCCTAAAGGTGTGTGTGCCCAGGCCAGAAAAGGTGATACAGTAAGTGGAGCTTTGTGTGAGTGGAAAACAGGTGACAAGGGGACAGATAAAGCAGACAAAAGGTACTGATGACAAAGGACCTAATTTCAACACAAATTCACTCTTCACACATACACACAAGGATCTGGGTGGGATGTCAGAGTTAGTCAAAACCACTGAGTCTTGTAAAAACAAACTTTAGATGAGGCACTGGTTTCAGCTAACAAATTTTAGGTAGCTCACATGGACTCACACAGTTATGTACATTATTTTCTCTATTGTCCATTTTTCAGTCACTTCATATTTTTAAATTTCTCCCTCACAACGAAGTACGTCATACAGATCCGTTAGAATGATTAAATTACATGATGCCTTTTTTTTTATCTTGTCTTTAATGTTCTCTCTCTTTCCCTGACTCTGTTCACATCTGCATTCATCCATGCTACAGATTTACATGCACCTGCGCTACTACAGCTCTCCCAACGAGCAGAGGCACATAGTTCGCATCCTCTTCATCGTGCCCATCTACGCCTTCGACTCGTGGCTCAGCCTCCTCTTCTTCACCAACGAGGAGTACTACGTCTATTTTGACACAGTCCGTGACTGCTATGAAGGTGAGAGCCTGAGCTTCCCATTCTGCCTGTGCAGTGAATGTGACTGTGGATTAAGCTGTGCTGTGCTATCGCAGTTGATAGAGCATGGCACATGCAACTCCAGGGCGGTGTATTGTATTCCCATGGGGTGGTGTATGAAATGTATGAACAAATTGCTCTAGGTAGACGTTTGCCAGAGAACTTCAATGGTTTCCATTATTTGCGGTACACAGTTTCTCTTGTTGTTCTATATTGTATAATAAAATAAATATATATGTTCTATAGAAATGGAGTTGGCGAAAATTGTTCGTGGGCATACGTTCACCGATTGTGATTTTGCACGTTCCATTTTTAATGTTTATCTTTGTAGAAACGAGTCTGTGGGAATCAGTTTTCTCTCAGTTGACAGTTTGCTGTCTTCTTAGCCTTAACAAGAGCAGCAGTCTTTGTTTTCTTCTTGTTAAGGCTTGCTGGGATTGCTGGGAGGGGAAGCCTGTTCCTTAGTAACAGTACAGGGTAAATCCATGTGAATTCAATCACTTTTTGACAGCCCCTTTTTTGATTTAAATGAAACATTCCATACATATTTGTGTATATCCAGAAACCCCCAAACCCTAACCCTATTATAGAAGTGCTCAGAACATGATCTTTTTGATCTGAATGCAAAAATTTTCAAGAGATAAAGTTCCTCAACGTTACATGCTAGTCAATAGGCCTTTGGTGTGTGTGGTGGGGAAAAGAATGTGCCATTTCGAAAATCCATACGCTCTTACCTCAACCTGGCACATTTCTATCTGACTCCTGTTTAGGTTTCTTCAAAGGTTCCTGCCTTTCTAGGCATCTCAATCTGGCTGTTTGTTTAAAGGCTGACTTAATGCATTAAAAACGGTTTCTCCACCTCTTGCTCAACTTGAAAACTGAAAAATTGATTTGTTTCGGTGGTCCATCAATGAAGTTGATAAAATACTATCCCTCGCCGAATACTGGTAGGATCCAGGGAATGGACATGCTAACTCTGCTGACACTCATTCAGTATTTGTATATGTCATTTTCACAGGATTTTTTGGGTGACGGATGCTGAAGAGCTTAATGTGGAACGGCTCTTCATGGCGTTGAGTGGTCCAGCGGGCATAAACTGCAGTTACAGTTAGGGCTGCACAACTCGTCAAACCGTTTGCACATTTGTGATGTAGACGTGCAATATTCGGCTCCCAAGAAATCTGAATGAGACGCGTGTCATGAGAGCCGACAAGCACGCGCCTTCTGTCCGTTGTCAGTTTTCCACGCGGGTGTTTCCATCAAAAATGTGGTGATGGCTTGTTTTTGTTCACAGAAAACAAAAAGCATCTGTTTGTGGTTTTGGAAGTATTTTATCCCTTAAAGTGGCCACATGGAAGACTTTTACTGTGTTACTAGCATAAATACAAGCAAAAATGACCATTAGACATCTGCAGTTAATGTTTCAAGGTAAGTTGTTTTTGCCGGACCGCGTAAGCGGAGCTGGCCTAGAAGAGTGAATGTCTCTTACTGAGTCCGCCCGTCCGTCCCTGACTGACTGACTACCCCTTGTTAAGTAGCGTAGTGGTTAGAGACGCGGGCCACGGAACAACAGGTCCTGCGTTCGACTCCTGTAGCAGTCAACACACATGATGCCTGACGTTCAGGACAGACAAAAACTTCGCTGGCTATAACTTTATGTAGCTACGTAATAGGAAGCCTAAAATGAAACAGTTCTGGTGGATATAAGGATTTGTTCAGGAAAGACAAACGCTTCCCTGCCTACACGATTCTCTCATCATTTCACTTGACAAAAAAGTCAGTAATAAATATATCGTCACCTATATTGATAGATACTCAATGTCATTCACGAATGGCTAATTAGCTGTTAAAACGGCCAGTGGTAAAAGAGGATTTGTTCAGAATAGACAAAAACTTCACTGGCTACAACCTTCTGTAGCTACAGGAAGCCTAAAATGAAACTGTTTACTGTAGTGATGGCCAAAAGAGGCTTCATTAGCGTTATTTTAGCAGCAGGATATTATGCTGGCAGCACTCAGATTTTCATTATCACAATAAAAGCCATCATTGACATTTTGAAAGCCATATAGTTAACAATCTAGTATGTAAAAAAAAAGAACAGACAAGAACAACCTTGGAACGGACATTAAACATAAAATGACAGACTAGATTGACAGGCTAGATTGTTAAATATATCGCCTTATATAATTCAATGAAGGCTTTTATTTTGAAAAAGAAAATCTGAGTTAGTGCTGCTAGCATAATATTCTGCTGCTAGAAGAACGGCCATCACTAGTTAACTCTTATATTGCGACTATTTCTGGTGGATTTTTGAATTGTGTCTTAGCATTTCTTCAAGATAGTCAAACACTTCGCTGGCTACACGATTCGCTCGTCTTTCCACTTGACGTAAAAGTCCATTATCGTCACCTATATTGATACAGTAGTTATTGTATCAATGTCATTCACGAATGACAAATAAGCTGTTCAAACGGCCAGTGGCAAAAGCCATACAGTTAACAGATGCTATTTGTGGTGGAGGTAAACTTAATAAGAAACATTACTAAGTTTAACACAATGCGTAATGGCATCTAGCGACATATTACTGGCTAATACGCTTTTAAAACAGCCAGTGGCAAAAGTCATACAGTTCATAGATACTATTTGTGATGGAGGTAAACTTCATTCAAACTTGACGTGATGTTAATGCATGACAACAGTATATAATGTCAATATGCTATACTGACACCCGGCAAATGGTCAGCTCTGTGGTGTTGTGGTTAAAGACACTGCCTTTCATGTGGGCGACCTAGGTTAGAATCTTGAGAGGGCAGCCATGATCAACACTTTCTATTGCGGGCCGGCTGAACTAGGCTTGCCTGGTTTCTTGTTATCTCCTTTGTGAGACTTGGTCTTTATGTTTCTTGGCGCATTCTGCTGATTCTTGGGCGCATTGTCCTGCTGAAAGAGGCCAATGCCATCAGGGAATACCATTGCCATGGAGGGGCACATGTCATATTGACATTCACATGAATGCCAGGACCCGGGGTTTCCCAGCAGAACATTGCCCAGAGCATCACACTCCCTCCACCAGTTTGTCGTCTTCCCACGGTGCGTCCTCGTGCTGTCAGTTCCCCAGGTAAACAGCGCACACGTATACCACCATTCACGTGATGTAAAAGAAAACGTGACTCATCGGACCAGACGACCTTCTTACACTGCTCCATGGTCCAGTTCTGCTGCTGGGGTCATCATGGGCACTCTGACCGGTCTGTGACTACGCACCCCCATACGCAGCAGGGTGTTATTCACTGTGTGTTGTGACACATTCCTCCCGTAAGCATCATTAAACTTTTCTGTGACTTGTGTCACAGTAGACCTTCTGTCGGTTCGGACCGGATGGGATAGCCTTCGTTGCTCTCGCGCATCACTGAGCCTTAGGCGACCGACACCCTGTTGCTGGTTTGAGGTTTCTCCCTCCTCAGACCACAGTCAGTAGGTACTCAAGACTGCTGACCAAGAGCACCCCAAAAGTCTTGCAGTTTCAGAAATGCTCTGACCCAGTCGCCTGGCCATAACAATGTGTCCTTTGTCAAAGTCGCTCAGGTCTCAGGTCTCCTGCCCATTTCTCCTACATCCAACACATTGACTAGGATAACTGATTGTTCGCTTACTATGTAATCTACCCAGACCATGACATATGCCCTTGTTAGGAGATGATCAGTGTTATTCGCTTCACTGTGAGTGGCCATTATGTTTTGGCTCGTCAGCGTATATACAACGAGTATTCGAAAAACCTAATTGCAATATTTGGCAAAAACACTGCGATTCAATATTTTATCCAAATTGTGTAGCCCTAGTTTATGCTGCTAAATTACAACAGAAAAAAAAACATCAAGGTACTGCATTCTAGCTACAGTCATACTGCAGGTTAACTGCTGTTGTACTGTCACCTGACTGCACCTTTTATTTTGGAAGGACATCCTTAGAGGATTCTTATACACAAACATGCTGACACGGCCTACATCAGCACTGAATCAGGATGTATCAGGGACAGGGAGTAGTAACTACATTTCCACTGAGTACTTCTAGCTTGCTATCCAGCTAACTCAAGGATAAGCATTAATGGCTAACAATTTGCTTTGTATCCAAAACAAGCTCAGAAATCATTAGATACAAAAACAACAAGTGAAATTTTAGACGAGGTGTAAGTTTCTATAAAAGATGACATAATGGTAAAGCGGTGTCCTTCAGTGGCGTTCAGTAACAGGGCTCAGGCCATGTAGGAAACGGTGTTTGGTATGACAACTGCATTGTCCTCGAAATGTAAAGTTCATCAGAGTGTTGTTCGAAAAGCCGAGTTGTTCACCAGGACTGTCATCAAAGATCTCTATATCAGACGGTGTCGAAGCGTGCCGCTAAAAATAGTAAGTGACCACAGCCATCTACCCAGAGACTATTCCCAATACTACCACCTAGCATGTCTGTAGCCAGCAGGACCAAAATGCCATAAGAATATTAAAACAAACATATGCTTTATTATCAAATATCTTGCCGCATTTGTCTCCCTTTTGACAAAGTCTCTTTTGTATTGAAGTATCTGGGAATAAAACTTTTCACTGTTAGTATGTGATAAATACGATTTTATTTTTGAGATACAACTCAAGTAGCAAAAAGGGGACCGTTTATAAAAGAGGAGAGTGCGCATGTCAGAGTTGTGTATCACATTTGAAGATATCATTATGGAAGGTAAAGTACTAAGATTTCTAAGTAGCAGCAGTTATTGTGAAGATGTAGGGTCCTTTACACTCTTATCTGATGTTCCCTTCGTCTGATATGCCAGCAACCATAAAACTGTAGTCTATAGGTACATTCAAACCTAATACAAATAATACTGTGCGTCCAGCTGCTAGCGACTTAGCTTGTTAATGGTAGTTTAAAACAAAGGAAGTTAGAGGCTGTATAGGAATTGAGGCAGCCCACTCAAAGACACACCCCCATAATCTTTTGATGCAGGGCCACTCTGCTTATTGCCCCCGTTCCTGCGCTGGGTGCCCTAGGGCTCCACGATAGTTAGTGCTATGATCTAATCACACACTCTCTTCACTCACTCACACACACTGCGCAGTACATTCACAAACTAACGCACATTGATGTCGTACATTTATACATGCCTCTTTGCACATACACAAACGTAAGTAGTCAGTCCCTTAATGTGCGCAAATACAATGTTCAAGGAAAGCAAATGAAAGAGGGAGGAGTCATATATGGCTGGTATCCCATGCCGAAGAAGAGATAGGACAGGAGGAAGAGCAGTAACGCTTCAGGTTTGCGTCGTCCTGTAGCTGCTTCACCGCACTCAAATTAGCCTGGACTGAACACCTGAGACAGCAGCTGAAACCACATTCCTCCGAGTCAATGACACCAATTACAGTACTCAGAGCCACAGGAGAGACAGACAGAGAGACAAACTGGAAGTAATTCAGTCTGATTAGAGTCTTTTCTCTGTCTACCTTCTGTCTGTCCCAGCACCATACTGGATTCATTTGAACCAATAACATTGTAGAAAAACGTGGTCCTTGGCATTAGACTAGACACTTACTAGGAGTTGAAACATGTTTGATGTGGCTAGCAAAAATAAATATAATTGGGGCTTAGGGGTTAGGTTTAGGGTCAAACTTCCAGTTGGGGTTACTGTTAGAGGTTTAGGCATTAGGAGTTTGGATCAGGCATTTGGGCAAGGTTAAGTTTGGTCATAGACATTATTATTGAGGTTAAGGTTGGATTAAAGTTAGAGCCATTTTGATCTAAACTAGAATAGATGGCTTAGCCACGGGCCATTATAAACAATGCCTGCCCAAGTGGACCAGAGGGACCCCCTAGCCTTGGAGGGGGCATAAGGCCGTCCCTTATGGTGTATCTCTAAAGCAGTCTCTAAAGGTATATCTGTAAAGCAGTGTGAGTGCGAATTAATCAAGCTCAAGGTGTTGAAATGGTTCAGCTGCCATGGAAACAGACGCAACAGTCATCTCTGAAAATGACTGTGATGTTGTATCACAGCCGCTGAATGCAAGGAAGCCTGCCAAAGACAAAATTATTAGCATTCCAAGCTTCTCACAGATGATGTTTATACAGATCTCCTAGTAGTTTTTATCCATACAAAAACAACCTGTAGCTATGGTTGGATAATCCTTGGCTAGATGGAGTTACAGCCTATCAAGGCGGACAGTGGTGTCTGTATCAACACTTTGAATGGTAGTGATATGTATACCTTTTCGAAGGACATTGATAAGATCATTGCAAACTCTTGTGTTGTGCTTCTTTAGAGTCAGATTCTGGCATTGATATCATAGAGCCATTTAAGAGTCCAGACACATTAGTTGTAAGAAATCTCTTCTCCATCCAGAGAATTTACATAGAAAATTCAGTCTCCCCAACTAATTGTCATATGCCTTATCCTAGTTTTGTTTCTTTGTATTGTTTTTACTTCATTTTTCGTTATTTTGCCAGGTAAGCTGACTGACTGCACATGGTCATGTAGAGCAATGGCCTAGGCAGTCATTACAGGGGTAATGGAGGGAATGGATGATGGAGGTGTTTAGGGAGAAATGTTGCTATGAGGACCAGTGGACAATTGGCTACGACACCGAGGTTAAGACCCAAACTGTTTTGATCAGTGTCACAGGATCTTTTTGGACCATTGAGTGTAAGGACAGCACTCCACGCAGGTTAATGGCCCTTTAAGGGACACCTTTTAGTGTCTGTCTGAAAGCCCTTGTTCCCAAATAACCCAGAGGCCAACAGGCAGTTGTCATCTGTGTCAGCGAATGCATTCTTCAGTCCATAGAAGTTACAATGCCTGTATCTAATGTCTCTTCCTTAGCCAGTGAATGGTGTACTGCTTGACTGTAGAATTAGTTACTCATCTTTAACTCTAAAATATATCCTTACATGATTATAACTGTTATCGGACTACACACAATACAACTTCTGATTGTCTCTTATTGTACATATATCATTCCATTCATGTGTGTTGTGCATGAAGTCCATTCTTGGTGAGATGCCATAAGAGGTTTGTCCTGAGAACCGACCATGACAGTAACACCACTATTCACAACACCACTATTTTACATACGTATATCTGGACACACAAATTCAACAGTAATATCAAAATCAGAATATGTATTGGTGGCCATTTTTTATGTTGTTTAACAATTATGGACATGCCATGCCCCAGTTGTGGTCTCCCACTTCAAAACCCCGGACTGTTT
>JACXGI010003703.1:0-60109 GCA_016801175.1 Esox masquinongy
GCTAAAGTGCATCTGAAGTACCCCTGTTGCTAAAGTGCATCTGATACTGCTCACCACTCCCTCGCTGTAGACACGCAGGTTGATCTCCCGTTGGACAGCCCTCTCCAGGATGTCCCTGGACGCCACACTGCAGCCAACCTTCAGCGTATCGAAGAACATCTCACTGTGCAGCCTGTGTCCTGCCCGCTTCAAGCCTGTTGCAAAAAGAGGGAAAGAAAAGCATTTCTAACAACATGAAGCGTGTAATTCATCCCAAAAGTCAAAATGTTACCTTTGTCCTTCAATGCACGCTTGTGGTCGCATTTTGCTGACGTCTAAAGTTCACAGAAGATTTAAGAAGAGCGCGGAACATACCCTCAGCCAGGATCAGTGTAGCATGGTGAGTCCTCTCTGCAATGTGCTTTAAACCCTGGGGTCCATGATACACCCCGAACATGGCGGCCATGTTGGCCAGCAGAGCCTGAAAGACATAGACAGAGGTTGAGTGGGGGGGGGCTGCTGCTGGAGGCTCAACGTGCTGATTTTCAGTCAGGACTGCAGTACCTGTGCTGTGCAGATGTTGCTGGTGGCCTTGTCCCTGCGGATGTGCTGCTCTCTAGTCTGCAGAGCCAGGCGGTACACCTCCTTACCAGCTGCATCCCTGGATGTGAACAAAAGACCAGTAAAACCGACGTATGCGTCCAGGTAGCCTTCACGCGCCTGTGCGTCGTTTAAAAGTCAAACAGCCAGAACTACACGAGGTCTGCCTCGATCTGACAACGCTGAATCACGCCGATCGACCGGACTGTGATCCTGAAACAAGGCCAGTGCAAACGTCACCTGGTCACTCCCACCATCCGGCCAGGCATCATCCTGACCAAGTTCTCCTTGACCGAGAAGAAGGCGGCATGGGGGCCACCATAGCAGAGGGGGACTCCGAACCTCTGGGAGCTGCCCAGGGCGATGTCCACCCCGAACTCCCCAGGTGGGCGTAGAACACACAGGGCCAGCAGGTCGGTGGCACAGCAGGCCAGAGCCTACAGGGGGCAGACGGTAAAGCTTCACACGCGTCACAGAGGCGTCCAACCTTCTCAAACAGCAGCTGATCAACCCGCTTGTCTTCTTGATCATCCCATCCTTCCTTGGTTTGTACTGATACTATACGCAGGGCGGCCGAAGGCATGAGCGACGAATCAAACCATCTCCCCTCAACACCCATTTACTCTGAGATGTGATCCTAGCTAATCCCATCTCGACCAATTTTGGGTGCGGCAGCTCTCTTACCCCTCCCTTGTGAGCCCGGTCCACCAGGGCGCTGAAGTCCTCCACCCGGCCATCTGTGTCTGGGTACTGGAACAGCACACCGCTCACGTCCTTCCCACTGAAGTCCATCTCGTGAGGCAGCTTTAACATGGTCTTCACCCCGATGTAGCTGTTAGCCACCAATCACAGAGCACAGCGCCCATATTTAAGAAGCTGCTTTTGGCACAGAGTTCTAACCTTGGTCTGAATGGACGCTTTGAAAGGCTGGCCATACTTAGCTCTGGTCTGCACCACGGCGATCGTCTGAGGGTGGCAGCGTGGGTCGATGTAGAACATCCTTCTTTTGTTCTGCCTGCGAGCATATGAAAACAATAAATGACGCAGTGCAATCAGGAGATGTTCTTAAGTGACCTGGCCAGGAAAACCCCTGGACCTTATTTCTAGAATAGCGCCTACCTGCCAGTTCTACTAAACAAACTGCCCTTTCAGAGTCAACCACTACATCCCTCGGTTGTTTATTCTGCCCTCACCTATGGCAGAGCTGCATGGCCTCAGCGGCGGCTGTGGCTTCATCAAGCAGGGAGGCGTTGGCCACAGCCATGCCGGTGATGTCACAGATCATGGTCTGGTAGTTGAGTAGACTCTCCAGGCGACCCTGAGCCACCTCCGGCTGATATGGCGTGTACTGAGTCACCCTGAGAACACACGCAAGTCGTTACAGCCGAGAACCTACACTCCCTACAGTTACACGAGCCACTAAAAGATGAACGCAATAAATGTACGCCTTCCCAAGGAATCACAATTCTAGTACAAAGTGGGTATACGTCGACGGAGATATTGGGAAACGCGAAAATCACAGGGCGGCGATTGACAATGTTGTCTCTTTTTTTTAAGTGGGACAAAGATAAATCCCATTATCCCAGATGTGAGGATGTCACTTAATGCGCAAATCTGCACTGGATATGTTTTCCCCAAGTCACAAGACTTAGCAGATGTTTTCCTGCAATGTAGCAATCAACGCTTTAATGACTAGCAGATCATACAGTTAAGAAAATTGATTACATAATCTAATATTGCTTGCCCTACTGATGGATGGCTACATAGAAAAACATCACAATTCTGTGTGCATGCGTTCTCGTGCAAAAGACCCTTACCATCCTGAATTCTCCAGAAGATTTCTTTGTATAACGGGAGGCACTGAGCAGTTGTAGTAACCCATTCCAATATAAGACCTCCACACCTTGTTCTTCGAAGCTATCTTTTGAAGATGCTCTAAGACTTCATTCTCGCCTGCATGAATGTGAGAAAAAAAAATTAGAAAAGGAAAGATAGATATACATTAAAAATACATTTCTTAATTTCGATGGAAAAACAGGATAAGATTGATGGTATACAATGAGGTATATTGATGGTATCTTTTCACTGTGATTGAGTTAGGAACACTGTGAGTGTTCCTAACTCAATCAAGATGGAGATGTGGTTTTCCTGAGATGCTTGTGCGCGACCAATAGAAAAAACAATTATAACCACACATTTACTGAACAAATCACACAAATCAAATGGGAATGTAGCATCAGATTCACTGTAAAAATTAAGTGGAATGGAATTTAAACTTAGGAGCGTTATGTCACTGGACGTTTACTGCACATCTCATGTGAACTGTATACAAAATTTCTGTGCCTGTAGAATTCATTATATTTCTATGCATTGGAGGGGACAGTGATGTGCAATATATGGGCCCCTTCCCAATGGCCAGTTATCTAGCCTTATTCCCATGTCCTGCGAGGATTATACACAGCCAATACACAGAGACACTGGAATTCCTCTAGCATTCCCTTGCTGCTTAGCAACTCCCTGAACAAGGAACAGACAATACAGGTCATCTGAACAGTGTGCCCAAACTTCTCTCATATCCAGGACGGGCATTTTTTCTGAGATATATAATGCAGTATACCAACAAGCCTAACATTTACTCTTTTTGATTTTGTTTGTTTAGGTGGCTAAAAGTATTTTACAGTAAAGCAATTACGCATTCAAAAACGTGCCGCTTATGACTGTGGCACAAGAGAAGACTGTGGGGAAATGTCTAACATTTGTCAACTAAAAACAACACAAATGTATGTATAACCACTAGTCGACATACACAGACTGAGAAATGAAAGATAGTTTTGTCCCGAAGTTCCTCAAAGTGACAGAAACCCCTGATTCAGAAGCATCCAGCACATCTATTGAAGAGAGAATCCCTTGCTGGCTTTGCAAACCAAGCCCCCAAAAAGCTGAACAAGCAAAAACCAGTTTGTTCCTTCAGCATGGCTTGCTTCATAATAAAACTCAACCGTGGCAGAAAGGAGTGACCAAAGGTGGTCTTAAACCCCCACCACCCAACCACAACCACTAACCTCATCAACCTACAATAATGTCCAATCATGGTGAATATTCAGTTAATCATTTTTTCCAAAAATAATTAGGTTGGAAACTTATGAACAGCTGAAAAATACGTGTTCCATTTCGGCATTTGACAAGTAAAGTGGTATCTGTGTATTTCTCAATACACTAGGCTAAAGTTTCATTACCAAAGACAAATCTAATGAATACTAACAAGATCATTATTTAAACATATTAGCAAAATATGAATCATGTAGGCTCTATTTGCAAAAAAAGTGTGATTTTCCAAAAATATCAACTGTACTGTATGACTTTTTTGCTTATTGCATTGGGCAAAATTGTATTTTATATTCATTTTATTGGTTGCTTACTCCCCCTTTCAATAAATAACATATTACAGAACAAGTTAAATTAGCATATACAACGTATTATTCTTGTCTAGACTCATGTGCTTATAGCCTTATAAATCTCTAGTGATAACATGGTTTCCTTGAGTAGGCTATGTCAGATGGAATTAAGCCGTAGAGATTTGCCAAGAAAATAAGACAAGTGTTGTAGACAATAAAACATTTTTGTTTGTAGAACATTTCAAAGCTACCACGATTGACTTAATCAACTGATAGTCCGAGTATCATTAAATGTAAAAAAGGGAGACAAATATCACAGACACACGTTCAATTAACCATATTAGGAATCCCATGAAGCTCGTTCGCACATTTGGTTCAACTGTGATGTAATGTTGGCGCTATAACCAGATTGAACTGGACTTGGGACAGGAGCTCAAGGCTGAACTTTACACTCCAGTTGCCATCCTATTAGCATCCGCTTCCCAAGAGGAGATTGGTGCTGCTCGTTGAGTTTCGCAAAAACAACTCCAAATATGTTCAAAGGAAGACTTAACAGTGAAGAGCGCTTCACAATGGCACTAGAATAGGAGCGCAACCTACATTTCAGCCACTCGCTTGCTTGGCTTCATTTACGCCCATGTTAAAATAAACCTATAAAATATATTGACAAAACATCAAAAACGCTAGCGAATAAATATCAAACCAACATTTAATGTTACAGGAAAATTAAAGAATGCATTGAAATGCTAAGATAAAAAAATCATACCAAATCTGCAGAATTGTATAACAGTAGAAGTGAATAATTGGTTAGTCCAGAGGTTTTCCTGGTCATGTCCACCCAATTAAACATCAACAATCACACGTGCTGTTAAAGGTAATGGAAAAAGAAACTTACACAGAGGATCGTCCATTTTCATACTTCTTTGAATACGAATGGATTCTGGAACTGTATCTTCTATCAACTGCGCGATCGACTGAAAAGCATTGTATAGATCTGTCAAAACTCAATAAAACAACACAGCTTACTAAACAGTATAGACTACAATATGTCATGCTTATGACATGAAACACGCTAGAGCGCCTGTGCCGAATTAGATAGATTATATTTGTCTATAATTTCGCCCATGATCCAAATATGGGTGAATATTACCTCTAGCCCAAGAAATTCCAGCATCTCTCTTTTCTCCTTTTCACCTGGACCAATATGCCTCTCTGCGAAATCATCGTGTCTCGGCAGTATTCTTTCAATCTGTCTGGAAGCATACACCGCGGACGTCTGAAGACCCCGGACAGTAACAAAAGACTTTCCGTTCTGGATTCTATTCTGTAGTTTCCCAAAGATACGGTTTTTACCACATATGCGTCTGCAAGGTGCACGAGGATTCACCGACTTGGCTAACAGGAACCCCCAAGACTTTGCACAGCTTTGCATTTTTAACACGCTCACAAACTATAAACTATCAACTAATTCCTTCTAGCGACCGTACTCAACTGAATCTTCACAAGTGATTTATTCTATAACTACTTAAAACTGCTTAGTTTTACGCCTGCCCATTACACAAGAATTGACCAATCAATGAGAGAAAGGTCGCTGACGTGATGAGAAACGGACGAGCCCCGGTGAAACAGCTGCATTGAACTTTTTCACTTGATGTTTTAACTAATACCCTCATCTTTCAAAAAATAGCTTTCAATTGGAGCTGATTTATCGTTATATGTAACAAAACAAATGTATTACAAGTTTACGAACAACATGCATAGTAGAAGCACACCAATTAACTCAACAATGCGGCAAGTATAGATAGCCGCGTGGGGAATCATTGTAACTGCGCGATGCCGTATATATATGTTTGTTTTACATGTTGATCTCTATTACATTTAAATTATTTTGTACTGTACCCTCCTTAGATGATATTCACGGGGCCGGCATATTAGCTTTTTTGTATGTTAAAAGCAAAATGAGTGGCTATCTTACCTGGTGCTTGCTGGCAACGACATGATATTTTGAAGGGTTAAGAAAGATTACATACATGGACATTTTTTGTTGTTGTTTTTTTTCTAACATACGTCACATTAAGGCCTCTGTTGTTTGGACAGTAATCGGCCTTATTGCAATCTTTGCAACAATGTTCGTAAACAAAATGATCATAAAATTGTGTGGTCTCAGACTGAATGTGCTGAAGGGAGGTTCGCCATGTGCTTCTCATTGCTCTGACCAGAGCCAAACATGTTGCGCAATATACTTGTATGTACTGTTACCACACTAGTATGCACTATCACTCAATATGCCCCTGCAGCTGGTTGTAAAACTCATCAAAACACTAAGTTCTTGGTCTGTTTTTGAAGATACATTTAGGCCACGTTTAAACAGAGAATGTTAGAATCTCAACAAAAATCTAATATTGATAAAGGGTGAACAAAAATAAATATTTTTATAACTTAATTTCAACAGTTATGCAACAACCAACAGGTCATTACAAGACCCAATTTTCCACTCATCTTTGCCAAAAGGCAATTGGAAGCAAATGTCAAGATTCATCAAGATTCCAGGGAAATAAAAATCTATGAACACGAGTCAAAGGTGGAGAACCCAAAAACTGCATTACACAGTATTTACCCAGAACAACGGTTACGTGTGGCACAGTAGTGGCATATGTTGATGATAGTTGACTGCCTCAGGACCTGAACAACATTGAATACCTCTGTAAGAGAATTCCACAGGAAAATGTCAAGTAATCCAACTGTGGGCGGACGCTTAAGTGCAGCTGGGACATCCAGAAAGACAGTGGTCCAAAACCCACACATGTCGCTGAGTCACTGCAGTCCTGAATGGAAGAGTGGCCCAAAATACCTCCACAGCAATGTGAGAGACTGATCAACGGCAATTTGAAGTGTTAGGTTGCAGTCATTGCAGCTGAAGATGGCACAACCAGTTATTGAGTGTAACACCCTGACTAAACTGGCAGTTGATTTTGTCAGTTCCACCTGAGGCAATTATGACCTGCAGGCCAAATCCCAAAACCAAGTGCAACCCAAACATATTTATTTAGGACAGGTCTAAACATGAACAAAACATAGATTGCAACTGCAAACAAATCAAACCTGATAGTAAACATCAGGGATTTGTTTCTCCACATAAAATACATATACAATTTCCTCTGTAATTATTGGGACAGTATTTATTTGTTCTTTTGTCTGTATCCTTCAAAAGTTTGAATTTTAAATCAAACAATTACTGGGGGTTAAAGTATTCACAGCTTTTATCAGAGGATACTTGTCCACATATTGGTGTCACCATTTAGAAATGAAAACACATGTTTCAGTGCACCAGAAGTATTGGGACACTTGGCTTGTCAGATGTTTCTGATTAGTGAGGTAGTGTATGTTCTGTCACATCATTTGTGCAATTAGAAGAGAGCTGTCTAGTTAGCAGAATCCTATTGGGAAATACTGTTGCATAGCGCGTTTTGAGAATGTTTAGGAGAAGTATACTATCTGTGTGCAATATCTCAATTTGCCCTGGAGTCTTTATAAACAAAATGTTTGGAAACGGGCAAAAGGTAAAGTCTAAAAATCTTAGTTAATTCTGTTCTTTGCATATTCCGCTTTTGGTAACAGAAACCTGTATTTAGATCAGATGTTTCTTCAATGAAAATATTGACAGAATGTCAACCCAGTTCTGTCTTGCTCCATAGGCTTTCAGTGTCTTACCACTGGGCTTTCTCACCTCACTGGCAGCTGAAATGACCACCCAGTTCAGATATATACATCCAGTGGGCTATCTGGCCCTGTATACATTTGTGCCATGACTAAGCATTTGGTTGCTATTCAGTTAAGTTGTATTATCCCAAGTGGATTGTAAAGTATACAGATGTTGTGGTTGCTGTAGATAAAAAGAAAAAAATGGCAGATGGCTTGATTGTGCTATTTTCTTATTAGTACACATTAAGTATTATTGTCATCCCAGACGCAGGTGGAGAATCCACACAGGCAACCCAGGAAACACTATATATACAGTCCCTTGATTTCCTACTCTTCAGATCTATTGGTGATATTTCAAAGAAAGGATTTAAAATGGAGCTTATCCGGCAGCTGTGAGAGCAGAATCCCTTTCTGGTGTATTTATGTTCTTCAGTTCCCTTTGCTTTTTTGTTCAACATTTTGGCTAGACAGACATGTCTCTCTTTGACATAATTTTATGTCAAAAATTTATAATCACTGTTGTAGTATGATAAGATGAAGAATACGGCTATAGTTGTCTTAAAATGTGATACCAATTATAATTCACTTTTAAAGTCCACACTTAAAACCTCAGTCTAAATATGTTGAGCAGTGGATGGTATAAAAAGGGAACTTAATACCTGTAAACACTGGTCTTAACAGGTAAACCTTCTTGGCATCTGGAGGCTGTGTCCTCACCGTTGTCACCATGGGTGTATACAACTTGCTTCTGCTCATCTCCACGGTGGTCTTTTTGCTGCTGGTGTCTCCACGGAGCCCAGAGTATGCCCATCCATGGGTCTTTGGACCGCAGATGGGTTGGTACCGGTAAACATTTTGGTACCTGCATATACAGCACAGAGAATACCATCTGAATGAGCCCACAGATTCCAGGTACAACACAGTTCTTGTTTCTAAAAGATGTGGGTACCTTGGCTGTGGAATAGTTATCATGGAGGAATAATGAGTAATATTGGAGAGGAAATATTCTCCACAAGAGCATTCCAGCCTACCAACTACCAGTAACATGTAGACAGTACAGAGCTTCATCTCAAACTGTTTTCATTTGCCTTCCTTTCAGGCTTCCCATTAGTGTCCCCCTTGATGCTGCTCAGAGTCACCTCTGTATCAATGGACCTACAGAAAGGGGGCGGGGTTACAATAAATAGCCAATAACAATGCCGAGTCTTTCTCTTACTCATCTGCTGTGCTCTTCACTACCGTGCTCAGTGGATCCCTGGCCTTGTTTGATCTATATATCTGTTCTAGAGCAGATCACCATCAGACCTCTTCCCCGAGAGTGTTATCTGCAGAAAAGGCCTTGCATGTGGTACCTCTGGGGTTGGCTATCTCACTAGTCTACTGAGAGATAATGCCACCAGTTTGTCTGTCTCCAACTCAGGTAATGTCCTCACTGATGTCATGAGGACGGGGGCCTTGCTGTGGCCCTGACGACAAGACACTATTCCCACTGCAGGATCAGCGAGGGTCCAAATAACACAGCCGGATTTGGGGTCATAGGGACGGTCAGACTGGAGCGACCGGTCTGATGGAGGTCTCTGGGCACTGGGATGTCCTGTCGGGTGTCTGAATTTGCCAGTCGGTGGAGTGGTATGACAGTTATGTGGCTATGCAAAACTGCACCTCTGGTAATGACATTCGGGTTTTTAATCTGGTGGCATGGCTTTTCACATGGGTCAGTTTCAGGGTTTCTTGTCTGGGCTGCAGCGGTGAAAGCAGACTACCAGATATACAAGGACTTGAAGCCAAAGGTCACATCTACCAGTCGGAGACTGGTGTGCTCCAGTCTGGGTTGGGTGAATACTCAGATGACCGTGGCATGTCTTGTTACTGCAGTCAACATTCAAAATACTACATCTTTGAGAATATTAGGTCTGAAATATGCTGGTAGTTTTCTGACAATGTTTTTACTCTTCCTAATGTTCTCTTTATCTTAATTTTATGACAATGTGAATTTTATTCTTGGTAATTCAAGTTAGTACTTCACCACTACCGTTTTGTCAACTGCGCTAAGGCTTGTTTTTTTTCAAATATATTTTTGGAGGACTGAATGGGAAGTTATTATCCTCTAGCAGGGCAACCATTTGATTATTTTGGAGCGTTTATCATATGTATAACATACATCATTAATTGTATCTAAAGTGTAGTGACGAAACCATTATTTGGCAATAATTGTCACATTTTTGAGTCGATTATCCTTGACATTACATTTACATTTTAGTTATTTACTAGACACTTAAGAGAACAACAAAGAAGTGCAATTCAGGTTAAATGCCTTGCTCAAAAGTACAATATATTTTTAGGTTAGGGATTCAAACCAGCAATCTCTTGGTTACAGGCCCAATACACTGTCCACTAGGGACTCTGCCACCCCACACAGATTTTCATAAAAAGCAAAAGCTTAAAAGCACACACGTTTTTGCCCAACACTAGCTTTATTGAGACAACACCCAAATAAGAAAAGAACTGCAAAATAATGGGTGGTGTAGTACTCAATATCTACAATGTCCTCTGCACATTTGTTATTTCCAAAAGGTTCATTGTGCCGGTAGTTCGTCATTCTGCAATAAAGTGTCTCTTCTTTCTTTCCACAAATTCCCACAGACTATTCCTAAAAACAACAGTAGTCCAAGGTTTCTGTTGGAGACAAATTTCTTCCAGCAGTCCTCTGGTTTGTTGATGTCCAATGTGTAAATCTACTCGATAAAAAGAAAAGCATTGCAATTGGTCACACAATTAAAACAGCTGTCAGTGAACTGTCTCCAATGAGTATAGTGGGTTGACTTACAGTACAGTTGAGGTTTCTGTGTAAAACTTCAGTATAACCATAGGTAAAACATTCTTGCATCATCTTTATTTAAAAATTGAAATGTTAGCACATTTTGGGCCCCACCTGATGTGAGAGGTGAGTAGCAACAATGGATAGGGTTGCGTAGTAAGGCAGAGTCTGTTCTGCATTGACTCCAGCTAAGACCAGCCCTGACATCATGGCCACCGTGAATCCACTGAGCCATGGCTTGGTTTGCTCCTGGAACCTCAATGCTGTAGACTTGACCCCTGCCCTGACATCATCGTCTTTGTCCTGGTGACAAAAGGAAGCAATACAAGACACAGTTGTCATTCATTAAACAATTTAAAAAATCCACAGTATTGGCAAACAAACGGCATGAATTCACAAAATTACTAGAACTAGGCACAACATGACAAAGCAGGTGTGCACTTAATACCTGATGCGCGTAGATGGTGTCATAAATTAATGTCCACATCACTCCTGAGAAATACAGAGGTAGGCACACCGACCAGTCACAGGAACCCATGACAGCTGACCAACCAATCAGTGCTCCCCAATTAAAGGTCAGTCCTGAGGAGAAACATGCTTTTCATTTTGTTTATAAATTAGAAGCTCTATCAGCTGGTCTCAAGCCACACCCACCTAACACCAGAGTTCAGCATAACTTTTCAACCAACTGCCACTTCACCAATGGCTTTCAAAGTACAGACATGATTCATATATCTTGTGCCTACCAATATTATTGTCTTGGACTTACTATCTCGGAGGTGTTAAACGATATCTCAAATATCTATCCTGATGTTCAGGTGGGAACTAACAGGTGGGAACTATTTTTTTACAAAAACATTTCAGCCTGGTCTTCAATATTTTGGATTGTCGTCTTTGGGAGAAAGCTATCGTGAAAGTGGACAGGAGATTGCGACATGTTTTTGAGAAAAGAATATATTTATTTTTTAAGAATTTGTTGTTTTTCTAACAATTTTACTTTTACTCAATTAAAGGGAAAATATTTCTGATATTTTGAGTGTAAGCTGATAAAAACTCATCTTTACAAAGGGGCACAATAATTCTGGAGGGCAATGTATATGCATCTTACAACCCTGTTTCCAAAAACGTTGGGACGCTGCATAAAATGCAAATAATAACAGAATGCAATGATGTGCAAATTATTCATCCCTATATTTAATTGAAAATAGTACAAAGACAACATATCAAATGTTGAAACTGAGAAATGTTATTGTTTTTGGAAAAATACATGCCCGTTTTGAATTTGACGCCAGCGACACGTTTTAAAAAAGTAGTGACAGGGGCATGTTTACCACTGTGTTGCATCACCTCTTCTTTTAACAACTCTCTGTAAGCGTTTGGGAACTAAGGAGACCAATTGCTGTAGTCTTGAAAGTGAAATGTTTTCCCATTCTTGCTTGATATAGGATTGCTGCTGCTCAACAGTTCGGGGTCTCCTTTTTCATATTTTTCATTTCATAATGCGCCAAATGTTTTCAATAGGGGACAGGTCTGGACTGCAGGCAGGCCAGTTTAGCACCCGGTATCTTTTACTACAGAGCCATTTTGAACTATGTGCTGATAACAAGCTGGATGGTCCCTCTCCTCTTAAGTCCAGAGGACGCAGCATCCATGATTCACAAAAATAATTTCAAATTATCATTCATCAGATTGCAGGACAGTTTTCCACTTCACCTCATTCCATCTTAAATGAGCTTGGGCCCAGAGAAGGTGGCGGCAGTTCTGGATTTGTTTATGTATGGTTTCTTATTTGCATGGTAGAGTTTTCATTTGTGGATGCAGCGATGTACTGTGTTCAGACACTGGTATTCGGAAGTGTGCCAGAGCCCATGCAGTGGGCCATGGCCATTCAATATTGGTTTTCGGCCTTGTCCCTTGCATACAGAAATTTCTCCGGATTCTCTGAATCTTTTAATGATATTATGTACCGTAGATGATGAGATCCCCGAACTCTTTGCAATTTTACGTTGAGAAACATCATTCTTTAATTATTGCATTATTTGCCTGTGCAGTCTTTCAGAGTGGTGAACCCCTCTCCATCCTCACTCCTGACAGACCCATCCTCTCTGGAATGATCTTTTAATACCCAATCATGTTACTGTCCTTATGCCACCTGACCTAATTAGATGTGTGATGTTCCACCAGGTTTAGTATTTTAGCATTACACATCTTTTCCAGTCTTTTGTTGCCTCTGTCCCAACTTTTTTTAAGTGTGTTGCTGGCATCAAATTCAAAGTGGGCATATATTTTTCAAGAAACAATAAGATGTCTCAGTTTCAACATTTGATGTGTTGTCCTTGTACTATTGTCTATTGAAAATAGGGCTTAAATCATTTGCACATCACTGCATTCTGTTTTTATCTACATTTTATGCAGCATCCCAACTGTTTTGGAAACAGGGTTGTATGTGGTTCAGAAACAGTACCTGGTTAAAAAATGTTGGCGTGTAGTATCATGTCAACAATTTTTTTTTTTAAGATTTTATGGGCGCCAAGGTGGGGCTTTAGCAACTCCCTCAGGGTAACTAACTACAGTTTATAATTTTTAAAGACTGCTGCCAGCACTATGGCAAAGTCCAGCTCCGTAGCATTATGATTTATGTCTCTGAGATTGGAAGGTTGTGACAACAGCTTATGTTTAAAGGGCTTTATAAAATACATCTGATGGACTGATTCAGTCTCCGATCAAGTCCAACACAAGACTATAAAAATGTGACCAGTTGACGGGGGTGGTGCCCAACAATATGCTTGAGTTTTGTCCAGGGGCACACAGTGATGAGCGAAAGTTTGTAAACCCTTTTGCATTTTCTATATTTCTAAAAAGATTTGATCTACATTGTTATCAGATCTTTATCTATGCATCCAAATGTTTGTAACATTACAGGTTTGCTGTCTTTTCACACAAAGCACATTAAACCCTAGAATTCCAACTACTTCAATACACTTTGGGCCAGTTTCATGGACAGAGATTAACCCTAGTCCTAAACCCAAAAATCTAGGAAAAATCTCCAAACCTGACGTGTACTATGCTGATTAATCTAGAAGCTCTTTTGAAAACAAAGGAACTAAGTGTAAAATATTTAAAAAGTACTATTGATTTTGTGTTATTTGTTCAATCAGGTTCACTATTTTTAGAATGTGAATAAAGATCTGATAATATTTTAGGTCAAAATGTATGCAGGAGTACAGAAAAATCATAGTGTTCCTAAATGTTTTCTTATCACTGCACTTGAAAATCAAACAAGCTTGTGCTCCTATGAGCTGTACAGGACTTGTGTTAGGCTACTTAAAGTGTTTTCAAAGACAAACCCAATACAAGCTGTGGCCAGTAGGTGATCCTCTTCATTAGTGGATATGTGACTACCAGTGATAGCGAAGCTGCTCCCAGGGCTATGCTATGAACAGGAAAGGGAAGTGGCATTACATATTCTGTCCAAGTAGTCTCCTTATTAACATTCCAATCTGCAGTTCTGCAATTCAACAATATATGCTAAATCATAACCTAGAAAAGTGTGTAATAAATGGCTTATATTTTAATGAGGAATGTACCTGTAATAATTGAGGCAAAGCAACACCCCCAGTGCCAGAGAGAGCTGACCTCCCAAGAAGGCTAGGGCCTGCATCTGAGAAATTTCCCCTGCAGCAATGGGCCGAGTAGCTGTCCTGGCAACCTAAAACAAAATAAACAACAAGGAAAAAACATTAAACACAGTTAAATAACATTCAAAGAAGCCCTCTGGTTGTATAATTTACATATTTGTTTGATCAATTTTATGCTTATTTAATTAACAATGTTTTGCTTTGACGAGTCTGATTTAACAAAAAGGATGAGTACGTCTACTCCATGAAATGGGATAACTAGTCAATTACTTTTTTGTCAAAGTCCTTGTCCCACATGTCATTGATTGTGCAGCCAGCCCCTCTCATCAGCAGAGCCCCAGTTCCAAATAATGTGAGCATGCCCAGATGTGGGAGGCACCCTGGGTCTGCAGCCAGGCCAATGCTCCACGTGCACGGCAGGTACAGCAGCCATGTTCCTACAGCACAGAGAGAAGGCAATCCAATAAATGTGAGAAAACTGTGAAGAATGATGACCTCTGCTCTGACCCTTCATAAGCCTGTCGTGGACTGTGTTAATTCTCACTCTATAGTCCATCGATCGAATGTCTCGGACCACATATCACATTAAAATCCAAGGTCCATATTATAGCTAAGCTACTAACCGATGGGTTTGTCAAATCTCATTAATCTTAGGTAAGGTTGCAGAGGCGCTGGAGCAGAGTTTACAATGCCAGCTGCTGACAGGCGGAATTGTCTTTTCCCACAGAGTGTGGTGGTGTCCAGTCTGGCTGGTGCACGTAACAACCATGATCTCTGGCTGTGGAAGAGTCGTTCAAAAACACACAAATCTCTGTTGCAAGTGGAGACCTCCGTTTTCTTCTGTCTGTTCAGGTAACTACTGGAGAAGCAGTGGAGGTTGGATAAGAGTCCATGGTGAATCCTCAGCCAGATGTTTTGACGAGTGAACCTGGCGGGGAGCATTATATTCCTCTCTGGCGTCAAACGCAAATGACCCTCAGTGACTCACATCTGGAGCAAGAAATATGAAGGGAAAATGGCAAGTGGTCAAATATAAACTGGAACAATTACAAACTGAAATTGCCATCCGGAGAAAAAAACTTTCAAATAAAATGTGAGTTATTACAATCATGTGTTCGGAGCAACCTAGGCTAGAGGAGGTGGTCTTTTCCGTAAACAATCCCAAACTATTCATAGTAATGTGAACTTGCCTGTTGAGTCTAGACTCTAGGACATACAACGTGCATTCACCAACCCCATAAAACGTGTAGTATTTTAAAAAATGTTCGTTTATTAAATTATGTATTGCTGAGATCCCATGTTTTAAAATCCAATGATACCGCAAGCGATGCGTGTATCAAAAATATGCTAAAATCGTTGTCTATGTAGGGTGTGGCTAACTTGACGTTAGCGCTGTAACAGGTATGGTATGTTAGCTAGCTTGGTGTTATCTGACATACATTGCAATAAACATTAAATGTCCTTTCCTTAATACGACTTAATAAACACACTGATGGAAGATTGTATGAAGACGTGTTTAATTAAATATATGATTGATCACTGATATTTTTAATTAATACATTTCAATAATGTAATCATACTGTACCATAATACATGATGCACCTATGCACGTCACGTCTTGTGAGCGACACTAAAAAGGTACTTCCGGGTAACGGAATTTTCGAGCATTTGAAAATAATAAACCTACCGACATAATAGTAGAAGCGTGACACGAAACTATTATTAAAAAGAACTGTCAAAACATTATCAGTGATTCCTATTTAAGTGACATTCGCATAGCTTGCGGATTTAAAAAACGTTGCAAGGTCAAATAAATATAGCCAATGCAAATATGTGCCGTAGGGGAAAGAATGTTCTAAATGCCACAGAGAATGTATTGTAGCAAGTACTCAAGAGGGTGTACAGTCGAAATACGGTGTAAAAGCATGTGTAACTATTATTGCAAGTGTTTCACTGTATATGAATTTCTAACCAAATTAAATAAGTTTGAGATTGGCTACATCGAGCAACACTATATTCTCTACTACCCCCTCTTTTGCCCTCAATCCAATTCACTGTACATGGGATACATACTGCCTCAGTATTTCCTAGAAAACATTTTTGCTGCATGAGGCAATAAGTATTCTATATATAGGGATTTAAGTTGCGGCCAATGGTATGACTGAAGTAAAAGGCCAAGACCATTCCCAATTATGCAATGTCCCATGATTTGTCACCATATATAGGCCTACTTTCTAGAGTCTATATTCTACTGAATATTTCCAACAATACTTTTAATGCAGCGCCTTTAATATTTTTTGGGATATAAAGCCATCTGTATCCATTGTGTAGCAGTTAATATACTGGGGGCTATGAAAGGGGTACAGAATATAGTGTATCTGGATGCATGACAGTCTCTGCCCAAAACTAATAAGCTCAATTTTTTTAACGGTAAAAAACGAAAGTCTTACTATTGCTTGCGAAAATCGCTAATGTTGACTGCATGATTCCAGAGATTTTCAGTAATCTTTGATGACACAAACAATAATATGAAGCAGTCAATTATACCAAGTACTTCCGGGTCACAGATGTTTGGAATCCTTCAGAATAACAGTATATTCGAATAACAAGTGTATATAAATGATTTCTCTCCCCAGCACAAACAAAGATTTCACCTCTGGTCAAAAACCTCTGGCCAAAAGGCTTAACATGTTGATGGGCAAACAGATCAGGCTTGCTTCCTACTGGAACTTTTTTTTTTCAATCTTAGACTTTCAATTTTCAGAGGTTACCTAATGTGGACCTTGCTCTTATACAGCACATTTGGAAAGTATTGAGACCCCTTTACTTTTTCCACATTTTGTGAAGTTACAACCTTATTCTAAAAATTATTTGCACACAATTTTTTATTTTTTATGCACAATAGCGTCACTTCTGGAGGAAACCAGGCACAGTTCATCACCTAGCCAATACCATCTCGGTAGTGAAGCATAGCAGTGGCAGCACAATGCCATGGGAATTTTTTTCATGGGCAGGGGCTTGGAGACAGAAGCGAGAAAAAAATCAGCAAGGCTTTAATCGCTGACAAAAGTGCTTCAACAAAGGACTGAGAAAAGGGGTTTGAGTACTTTGTTACATTTCTGGTTTTATTTTTTAATTAATTTGCAAAAAATTCTAAAAACTTGTTTTTACTTTGTCATAATGGTATAGTCTGTATAGATTGATGAGGTAAAACATATAATGAGTCCCCATATTATGAGTCCCCAATGACAACCTCTCTACTGCTGGTCCCTGCTGTCACAGAGTTTGGAGCCAGATGGCCCACCGGATGTATAAATCTGAAGCATCTGGTTGTTCTACATCTTGGGACGCCTTCTCGCGGGACAATGAGAACGAATGAAGCTTGAAATTTACCGAATCTCTGCCAATTTTCTAATTTTGGTTCCCAATAAGATAAGAACACGTTTTGTAGACTTTACCATTCGCCGAAGTTTTAATAAAATTCATTGTTTAGGAGAGCAGGGTGAATTTAGTTACTACACACAAGAAATTCAAGTAGAAGGCGTTCCCTACCGAAAAAAATGCAAATACATGCGAGAACCCTCCAATGTAAAATAGTAGCTCGTGTTGTGGCTTTGCCCAGTTCCCACCCCCTACCTAAGTTCTGCCTACTCGGCTTCATTACCCCCTTCCCCCATTGAAAGTAACCCTATGTCTATCTGGGCATCATTTAAACAATCTTTGCCGGTGTAGCTTGTCCGCACTCCGCAGGCGGAAGAAGACACATGAGGTTGTTGTAGGAGCGGGAAAAAAATGGCGACGAACATCTACGGTGCTAACACATTGATGACACAAAACATTGTCTGAGGCGCCGCGATTCTCTGTAGAATCGTGTAAGTAGTATATGCATGCTTTTCAAATTAATTAATGTTAAATGTCCATTGCCACGTTTTGTAGGTGTTTGCATCGTTGAATTATTCATATTCTCTTTACATCAGTAGAAAGGGGTTCAGATTCCATGATCGTACCCTGCCTTGTTAGTTCTTTATCTAGAAGTGATCTAACAGAGACAAAAATGGTGGAAACTTGCTTCAGGAAAATTCAGAAGGTTGGATTATCTTAGTTTTGTTCACACGTAACATGTTCACATGTAATAACAATGATTGTTATAACAATCAGAGAGCAGTGTTGATGAATCTGTGCAGATCAGTGTTGTCATCAGGGCCAGGGGTGTCTGATTTACAATGCAGTTGAGCAGCGATTAGTGTTGACGGATCTGGTCAGTGACATCAGCTATCACGTTTTCAGTCCTTCAAAAACATTACATGTAATTGCCTTATATTCTTTAAAATGCTTAAATCCATAATATTTGTACAACTTGATTTTATATCAAGTCGGACCCTCTGTGTCCCGGTCCGGCAACACTATTCGCTGTTCAACTGCATCGACATTTTGGAGTTGAGTTTAATCGGCTAGGCCAGGGTTTTTACTTAGTCTAGCCCAAGAATGTGGTAAGGAGCTTCTCCTGCGTTACGCATACTAGCTCGCCACCCATGTGTGGTTGCCTGATTTGAAAATGGGGTCGCTATAGACCCTCACAGTAGTATAGGGAAGAGTTTAACTGCAGTATGTTGCAAATGCTGCGTCAAGTATGTATATTTGCTGAAGTGGAGTGTCACACAGTAAATCCATTGTCCATCTAACTTTAATTTCCTATTAAAATCCTGTAAGTTATGCTTGTTAGAATTCTTGTCTGTGTTTGGCCATGATAAAGTATTATGACCACAATTTTGATGTTGATCTCCTAATAAACACAGAATCTTTAAACCGAATGTGATAATGTCAATGACACAAAACACGAGATTTGCGTTATTTCTTTCAGTCCAGATGAGTCTTAGCCAGAGTTACGAGTTAGGCTGCAAACCGCCACATTTTGTGCACATTCCTAGTAACCATGTGTTATCCAGACCTGGGACTGTACTTGTTCAACAAGTTGGAAGGTATATCCGAAATCTGTTCTAATTTATTTAGAATCTAAAGTTCTAATTTGGAAAACGCATAATTTATAACACAGAGCAGCGCCCATGAAATTAGGACATTCAACTGTTTGATGGATACCATGTTGTGTTCTTGCATTGGACATGCCTGTGTTTCACTCCTTCCTTCACTAATCAGCATCTCCGTATCGACTCCATACTGTCATCGCAAGAGAATGAAGTGCTTATGTGTGCATTGATGTGTCATATTTGATTTGGGGAGCTGAATGCAATACCTTTTTGCACAGCTCGTTTTTAGCCCAGTTATCAGTGTGTTTACTTGTAATTTGGTTTTGCAAATGTCATTACCTTATTATGCTCCCCAACAGGTTTCTTTCCTGTTTTCCTGTCTTGGATCAAGAATTTCACAGAGTCAGCGATATGGAGGAAGGTATCGTTTCGTAATTGTTTACTTTTGTACATCCCACCCCTTATAGAAGATATACAACAAAATGTTGAACCTTGTCAGCAAACCTTATTAGCTAATACAGTATGACACATTGCATATTCTGTGGGTTGTATAATAATGTTTTAATTTATTATTGTATTTTATATACCCACAGATTCTGGGCAACTCGATAAGTCTGACCAAATGACCCACAATCAACCAGCATCTCAACAATCCGGCTCTCTAAGTCAGTCATTCCATTGTAACCATTGTGTACTCCTCTTCAAATCAAAATATTTTCTCCTTGAACATATGGAGAAGGTACATGGCATTGAAGTGGATCCATCACGAAGTGAAGGAAGTTGTACCCCCTCAGAGAGTTCCACAGCACTTCACAGCACTCTCTACAACAATTCTGCGAGGGTTTTCTCCTGCCGACATTGTGTGTTTACGTCTTCCAATTGGACACTTATTACGAAACACGAACGGACGTATCACAAGACACCGGTAAGGGGTTATGGTAAAGGCGGGACCCTGAAAACCAAGAAACTGTACTTGAGGGGAAAACTACTCAATACCAAAGTGTCATTGTCAGGGAAGAATAACCAGAAAGTGTCTGCAATCCAACGCAAACAAGGGGTAAAAGGGAGAGCGATTTCCAAGTCCACCTCAAAAACCATAAACATTCCTAGTTCAAGCTTATTGTTGAAGAACCTGCAAGCTCAAGTCGGTTCCTCAGGAAATATTTCAAAATTCAGAGTCGTATCTGGAACTTCAGCGCATGGATCGTCTTTAAATTCCTCACAACTGAAGCTGACCAACCTCCCAATGCCATCAGGTGCGCACAGTGTGACCCTTAGATCAGATGCACCTTTCCTTAGTTATGAGCAAGACAAAGTAACTGAAGAGAGATCTCATGCAGAAGTTGAACAGAAGGATTCTCACTGTTGTTCGCTCTGCAACTTTTCTGCAACTTGGTTGGAAGATCTTCTTACTCACCAGAGAAGTAACCACAGTTACCTTTTTTACAGCATGGGGTCAGGTTTATTGGAAAAACAAATTACAGAACAGCAGGATCTCAAATCTGAAACATGTAATGAAATGTCACTGAACGATCCATTGAATAATACCACCAAGAAGAGGGCCAATGATGTTAACTTTCCTGCTGAGAAAAAGATCAAAACAAGCCCAGAAAGTACAGTCATCCAAAGCAGGCTTGTGGGGAGCCCTGCTTTCACCTTTGAGGTTAGCGAAGATGAAGAGGAGGGGAATGCCTCTAGACCTGAACTAGATACCTCCGGAACTAAAATATATGAGCGTGGTCAGTTGAAAAATAGAAAAAGCAAGAGCAACCGAAAGAAACTGTATAATTGCAAACATTGTGAGTACAGTCACAAGTCCTACCGTGGTGTGAGTACCCATTACCAGAGGATGCACCCGTATATAAGGTTTGACATTCAGTACATCATAGACCCAGATAATTGGACTGCCACCTTTCGTTGCTTGGAGTGTCCTGTTGAATTTGCCACCCCTGGTGACCTCAAAAAACACTATAGGGATCATCACCCAGAATCTCCAAATGTGTTCATGATGCGATCAGATCAGCTTGATTTGGTATACAAGTGCTTTGCCTGCCCATTCACCATTTCTAATGGTAAGTACTTGAAATACCATTACAAACATAAGCACCCAGAACTGGAAATGGGCAATCACCTAATGTACTGCAGTTATACTGCCAAGCCCTCAGTAGCAGATTCCTCTAAATCGCAACATTTAGGAGAAACCTCCAGCCCAAGGATTACAGACATTATGTCTTCGGAGAGGTCTCTGACTCTGTGTCAAGAAACTGTTAATGTCAACCCTACACCTCCAAAAGCATGTTCTGTTTCCTTGGGATTGAATGAGGAACTGTACCACTGCAAACACTGTGCATTCAGTAATATTTCAGTGGTTGTCATGCTTGTTCACTACCAAAAAAGCCATCCGAAGGCAGGATTGACAATTGACAGCATAAAACGAGCATCTCTTGCCACTTCCATGAAACCTAGGGATGAAACACGTGTGTCTCCTGCCAAGATGAATTTGGAACCATTTAAACTCACAGACGTGAAGCCCAACAACTCTTCCCTCTCTGAACCCAGTGTTGCACAGAAAGAACTAGCTAACCTGTTTTTCTGCCAGCATTGCAACTATGGCAACCTCACAGTAAGGGGGGTGTTGAATCACCAAAGGTCAAGACACAGTGATCTAAAGGCTACCGTTGAGCAGATCCACCTTTATACGGCTGAGGTTCGTAGTCGAAGGAAAATGGCACCGGACATAGCAGTTGGTTCACCTAGAATTCCCCTCGAAAACAGTGTGGCACAGGAAGAGGTGTTAACTCCACTCAAACTACCAGAAGTTAAGTCTTCTAACTCATCCTGTCCTATATCCAGTGTTTCGCAGGCAGATGCTAAGAGTTTATATTTCTGCCAGTTTTGTGACTATTCCAACCCCACTGTGAGAGGCATTATGAATCATCAGAAGTTAAGACACATTACTCGCAAGTCAACTGCTGAACGGATCATTAAACATACTGCTGTTATCCGTAAAAAACACAAAATGAGAAGGGTTTTGAACCAACACAAATCATATCCCAGTCATCTCAAAGTGACTGCTAAGAAAGTCGTCAAGCGTGCTGCGGAATTCCATGGTCAAAATGAAAAGCCTGCATATAACTCTTTAAAATCTACTCTTGAAAAAGAGGTAGATGAATTGTTTTTTTGCCAGTACTGCAACTATGGCAACCCCAGAGTTTTAGGAGTGTTAAATCATCAGAAATTAAGGCATCGTTATCTTCAAACCTCCACTAATGACATCATTCGGTATACATCTAAGCTTCGTAATCAAAAAGAAACATTTCTGCCTGCTGGATTTGACTCTTCCAACACATCTGTTCTCATATCGGATAACGGTAATGAAGGATGTAACTTGTTTTTCTGCCAGGTTTGCAACTACGGAGATCCCTCAATTAGAGGTATACTGAACCATCAAAAGAAAAGACACTGTGAACTCAAAACAGATCCAGATGACATCTTCAGGCATACTGCTGAGGTTCGAGGGCATACAAACAAATCAAAAATGTCAGAAAGAGTCAACTCCCCTAACTCTCCTCAAATGTTACCTCTTCCGCTTGTGACAGAAGAGGCTGTGTTATTCTGTCAATTTTGTAACTACAGCAATCCAACCATGAGGGTGGTTGTGGATCATCAAAGGAAGAGACATCCAGATCTGAAGGCAACTGCTAAACAAATCCTTAGTTATACTGCTATGATTTTGGTTCAAAATGGCAAATCACCCAAGTCATCCTTCCTAAGTTCTGATTTTGTCCAAGAAGAATTAGATGAGTTCTTCTGTCAATATTGTGACTATAGCAATTGTACAGTCAGAGGCATTTTGAATCATCACAACAAATCTCATTCTGATCTTGAAACAAACACTGCCCAGATCTTAAGACATACCGTTGTAGTACGAGGGCAAAGAACATCTTCAGAAGCAGTGAACTCTTCCCTCACGTTTACTCATCTTCAAAATAATGAGGTTGATGACATGTTTTTCTGCCAGATTTGCAACTATAGCAATCCAACAGCAAAGGGAGTTTTGAATCATCAAAGAAAAAAACACCTTGATATAAAGGCAACTGCTAAGCAGATAGTTGAATATACTGCTACACTTTGCAAATCCAAGCCAGGACAAGAAGACTCACTTGAATCACAACCAGAAGGGACAGTATTTTACTGCCAGTATTGTGACTATGACAATCCCACCGTGAGGGGGGTTTTGAGTCATCAGAAATTAAAACACAGTGATATGAAGGCAACTGCTGATCAAGTTGTGACGTATACTGCAGTTGTTTGCAGGCCAAATAAAAAATCCAAAATCCATCAGCCTAACATATCCTCCATGAAAGCCTCACAATCCTGCATGCAGAAAGCTGCACCACTTCGGTCCATAAAGAGCCACCGGTCTCTAAAGTGCCGCAATTGCTCTTATACAACTCCTCATATATATCTTTTGAAAAGGCATCTGAGGAATAACCACCAAGAAAAAGCCCCAATCACAACCATTATAAGTTGGGCTTACCAAGATGGCTATTTACAAGCAGGTTATCACTGCGAGTGGTGTGTTTGTTCACACACAGAAGCAAAGGGGCTCCTCCGGCACTACCGACAACGTCATCCAGATAAAAATACTGGACTTGAGTCTATTATCCTGAGGTTACGTGCCGGTCCTAAGATTTCTCAACCTAAAGAAACAAATCTTAAACCAGAGAACGATCTTAATCTTGAGCCTATCACCCCCCGTATTGGGGAAGTTCAGAAGACCTCCACGTATTTTCAGTCCAGAGGTGACACAAAAGTATATCCATGCCGAGCGTGTCCCTTTAAGGCTACTTCCATGGGTGGTATCAGTAGCCACTACCGTGTAGTTCATCCATGGTCTGTCAAAGAAGATGGGTCTGTGTTAGATGTCATTAGTAGTAGGCAGACCCAAGAACCTGAAGTCCAAGAATCGCTTAATAATAACGAAACCTCAGTGTCAAGTGAGACACACCGGTGCCCTGTCTGTTCCTCGGAGTTCCCCACCCTCCATGGTATGTCTACTCATTGTGGAAAGAAACATCCAGAACATGACATGAAGGTTCATGAAGAGCCTGATGTTCATGAAACCTCAAAGCCAAGCCTTAGATTCAGGTGCCCTGTCTGTCCTGGAGTATTCAACACCCTCCATGGTATGCTAACTCATTGTGGAAAGAAACATCCTGATTATGACACGTCAACTTATGAAAAGGTACCTGAAGAGGAGCCAAGTTCCAGTGAGGGCACTCTGGTGTTCAAGTGTTCAGTCTGTCCGTATGTGAACACCCGCGCTCATGGTGTTTTAACTCACTCCCAGATGAGACATCCAGCCGTCAAAGTCAGCACTGAAAGACTTGACCAAGAAATTGTACACTTCACTAATCCAGATGAATGTGTAGTAGTCAGATCGGGTAGAAGGATGGGATTGGCTGGCTTCAGGTGCAATATGTGTCCAGTCATCCATGCAAAGTTCAAGATACTGAAAGCTCACTATGAGATGGATCACAAACGATCTTCCTCCAATATGTTTAAACCAGCTATAAAACAATCTGCTGCAATTAAAAAACAACTTCTCTCCAAATACAGAGGCTCTCAGACCTCAATTGTCCAGGCTGCAATTTTGAAAAAAGGAAAATCCATATTTATCAAGTGTCACCTTTGCAAATACTTTTGCACCACTAAAAAAGGACTTGCCCGTCATCTTCGCATTAATCACAGCACATCGGCTCCAAGTGAGGACAGAGAGTTTTCCTACAAGTGTGCATTGTGCTCCTATACAACTTTGATTTGTAAGTACCTTGCAGCCCACTACAGGAGACAACATGGAAATGCTGCTTTCAACACCCACTTTGTCCCAGCATTCAGACCTCTCCGTGTTCCACCAACCTCACCAAACCATGAGGATTCTTTGAATCAAGAAATCAAATCACCTGGGGAGAAAATAAAATGTTCCTGCTGTTTTTTCCAGTGTCTTAGTGAAAAAGGCATGGTCTCTCATTATGCGATTTGTCACCCAGGAGTCTCTCCTGTCAAGCCTGATTCTAGCAAAGCTAGCCCGAATAAAACAGTGCACACTCCACTCAAGCCCAGACCTCGGCCAAGGCATCAGAAGCCTGTTTGCAAAATATTTGAGCCACAATGTGAGGAAGGCAATGCATGGTGTCCAGTTAAATGCAAGAAATGTGAGAATCTATTCTTCAATTCCAGTCTGCTGTTGAGTATTCACTACACCAATTTCCACAAAGAAGATTTCAAACAGGATTTTGTTATACTTTCAAAGACCTCGGAGGATGGCATAGAGTTCTACAAATGTGAACACTGTAACGTCGAAATCCAGGGCAATGCAGACCTAGGCACCCATCTCGACCTTCATAATGATGAGTCTCTGAAGTTTGCAAATGAACAGATGACCAAACAACACCTCAGAGAGCCAGCACCAAAGACCAAGTCCATTGCGGTAAGACATTTGTTCGGTGAAAGAAATGAAATGTATTCATTTTCTTTGAGTAACTGTGTAATGAAAATGTAGCTCATGAAAGTTAATGTTCTGTTAACTCATAACCAAATGTTGCCTCCAATGTTAATACATAGTGTAAAATAGAAAAAAGAATCCCACCTCCTTGTTACATCTCAAACAGACCATTTAAAAATACAATTAAGTATTCTGTGATACGTCTGAGAAGAATAGGCTGTCCGATCAGGTCTATAGAGGGATAAACTGGACAATCATTGGTCTCCTATTTAGCTAAAATGAAGTACTTTTACATAATATTTACAAAAATCTGGAAACATGGGGCAGTTACTTGAACATATTATCTGTTTTTCAGCATGAAAGACAAGAACAGCCTGAGGTGCTGACACCAGAAGAGTCAGACAGCCACTGGATTGTAACAAAGGTGGAATCTGTTGGAACTGGGATGGGTCCACTACTGTTCCCTTCTAACTCGTTGAGGACTGAACCAGAAGGGGAATCTGTAGGAGAGGAGTGCAAACATTGTGGGCGAACTTTCAAGTCTTTGAAAGGTTTACGCTCACATGAGCGGAGCCATGCAGCCATGGCTGCGCTCAAACGGCTGGAGAACGTACCTCATCAACAGAAGCAAATGTAAGTGGAAAATATTTCTGTTGTACATTGGATTTGTAAGAGTTAATCGGTTAAATCAAGTTAACGATCACATTTTCTATTGTCAGTAATCATTTTAAATTCACCGAAACAGCTCTAAAATGCCATGTAAAAACTAATTAATAGTGAGTATAATATTTGCTTTCTCAGTTCACCGAGATAAATGCCTATTTGTCTGTGTTCTGTATGAAACATTTAATTTTCAGTTTACATTGAGCAAATTCAGAATTAGCTGTTTAACAAGCAATTGCAACAAAAAAAACTGTTGGTAATTTAATTTATAAAAAATCCAGGGGACGTTCACCACTTTACACGTGACCTTATTTTCACACTTGCTGTTCTTGAAGTTGATCCCCTAAACAGTTTTCCTCTGTTTTGTTAGAGAGAAAATTAGTTTTGCAGACAACATTATAGATAATGGAATTGGGGGTAATTTCTGTAATGAATCAATGTATTTTTTTATATCAATACGTTTTCTTTACACATTTTACACAATCTGTATTTACATTATTTTATAATTCTTATATGAATTTGTGGCACAGTGGAGAGGGTAACAAAATTGTGCCGGTACATTATCCAGCCTGGTATTCTAATGTAATATGAGTTGTTTTGAAGTATCCTGGAGGATTGTGTAACATGCTTTGACAGATAATGCATTGTGGTCAATGGTAAATGCCAGCAAAATGTGGTAATTTTCTCTAATAGAAGCAAAATGTATAAAAAAAAATGTTTTGAGGGATCAACTATAAGCAAAGAGAGTGAAAACGAGGACACACCAAAAGGGTCGCGCTACACCGTTAACATTTAGTATAGTGTTGATAGTATGTGATTTTGTTTTACTATTTTATAATGTAATTGTTGGTGTCACGTCTCTCTAGGTTTGACCGTCATATCCGTCATCGGCCCGGCACCATCAAACCCTTCCATTGTATGCTTTGTCGCTACAGAACCACCATCTTGAGCCTCTTGAAGAATCATCTTCTCAAAGTACATGGTGGTGAGACAACCATACTGCTAGATCACACTGTACTGGCACCACATTTAAATTCACCGGCCAATCTCCTGGTCTCGGTCGCTCAGAGTCATTTAGGCGGAATGTGATGTTGTGCCTTTTACTCAGGTGTGGCTTCCATCTAGCCACCGTGAAGGCCTGATTGATGGAGTAGGGCAGAGATGGTTGTCCTTCTGGTAGGTTCTCCCATCTTTGCCGAGAAACTCTTAAGCTCTGTTGGAGTGGCCAATGGGGTCTTGGGGACCTCTCTTCTTGCCTGGTTCGTTAGTTTGGCCTGTAAGGCCAGCTCTTGGAAGTCTTTGGTGGTTCTAGACTTCTTATTTTCTTCATAATGATGGAGCCCACTCTGTTTCTAGGAACTTAGTGTTTTAGCATTTTTCATAAATTTCCCCAGATCTATGCCTTGAGAAATCTCTGAGGTCTACAGAGATTTCCTTGGATTTCATGGCTTGGTTTTTGCTCTGACATGCAATGAGAAGTGGAACTTTATGTTAACAGATGTGTGTGCCTTTATAAATCATGTCCAATCATTGAATTCTTGAGTTCATCTCAAGGATGGTCAAACATGCCCAGATGCATTTGAGCTAAATTCTGAGTCTTATGGCAAAACTCTGAATACATACATTTGATAATTCAGCATTTAATTTTCAACAAATCTAAAAACATGTTTTTGCATTGCTTTTATGGGGTATTGTGTGTGTGTGTGTAGATTAATGGCAAAGAAAAATATTCAATTATAGCGTCTATAATACAACCAAATATGGAAGAAGTGAAAGGGGCCTGAATATTTCCGAAGGCTCTGTATAAATATTGTATAAACAGTGCCTTCTAAAAGTATTCAGACCCCTCGCCAGTTCTCTCATATTACAGAATTAGGTACATTGACATTTTGTTCTGTTTGATATTTTATTAAATTGTTTTAATTAGTCAGCATCATTTTGTTTACTAATATTTCCCAACATAAAACAAATGTCACTATAGAATAATTGTTTTGGGTCAGTGTTTTAAAACAAAATATTAAACAGAATGACATTTCAATGTATTTTTCTAATTCTACGAAATGTGAGACACCGTCATTGGTTTAATGTATGTAACATGAAATTACAAGCTTTTTTTACGTGTTTTATTTTTATTTTTTTATCTGTCTTGCTGGAGTAGCTGAGTACCCATCCAAGAACCTCCCTTCCTTGGTTACCATTACCCAGGGCAAGGAGCACACCCTAAGGGCCAATGAAGAGGGCGCTAATCTACCACAAATTCAGGATTGCAACCAATTTTCTGATTCTGAAGGATCAGACCTTACCGAAAGCAAGTGTCCTTCTTTATGTTTATTGTATGCATTGTTAAACTTCATGATTAGAAAAGAATTTCCTTTTTTTTAATTAATTTGTTGTGCGGCATATAGTCGTCATAATCAAGATATTTATACCAAAACATATTTTTGGGTTAAAATCATAACGTCTTCCTTATTAATCCCTCATGTATATTGCTGCATATGTACCGCCTGTCATTGCAGTCTGAGTGACTGAGTGATTCTAATGTGGCATTTAATGTGTAATGTGTTCCCTAACAGAACGAGCATATTCAGAGCCCCCAGATGTCCAACGGCAGCTCAAACACTATAGGCATTTGGCTCAGGCCAAGGCCCCCAGGTCTCCAGAACCAAAGTCCACTGGAACTACTCAAGATGGCTTATTCGCCTGTGAGTTTTGTACCTACACGTCAACATACATCAAGAGTATGCGTCGACACTACATAAGCCGTCACAATGGGAAAAGGCTTGTGAGGTGCAAGGACTGCTCCTTTTTCACAGGCTTCAGGTAATATTTTCAGTTTTAGAATGTGCTCAAATGGCAATAGGTTTTCTGTGCTGTGTTTGGTGCTTATACATGTTCCTGCTTTGGATAGCTGAAGAACAGAGGTTGACAAAGGAGCCACAAGTGATGTCCGACATACCTAGTAGCGTTTGCCATGTTGTTCCCACATCTGTTAAGTTTTCTCTGAATGCTAACATCAGGAAGAAGTTGGATATGCACATGGAGATGGCACACGCCAGTGGCGTAATAGAAGCTGTTAAGGACCTACACTGCCCTCTCTGTCTTTACCACACCAAAAACAAAAAACGCATGATCGACCACATCATTTTGCATCGTGGTAGGTGTAATAAATAACATCAGTGACGTTGACATCCATTGCACTCACTGCCTTTTCTCGATGTCTGCTGCTGATTCTTTCAGATAACTAGCAGTGTCGTACCTGACTTTTTGTAATTGTTTTTTTCTTCCAGAAGAGCCAGTGGCCCCAATAGAGGTGTGCCGTCCGAAGCTGTCCCGATATCTCCAGGGAATTGTGTTCCGCTGCCACAAGTGCACCTTTACCAGTTCCAGTGACGAGAGCCTGCATCTACACATGCACAAACACAATGATATCAAGCCTTACAAATGTAGACTGTGTTACTTTGACTGCACGCAACTGAGCGAGTTGGAGGCACACCTGTGCGATATGCACCAGGTTAGTGTTCTATTCAAACTCTTCATGTACCCCGTCTGTCCTGAGTCCCTGCTCACTTGATAGTTCTACCCAGAAATAGAGCTGAACGCTGAAGCACTGGGGCTTGCATAGATGTACCTAAGCAATATTCTGATTTATACACCTTTTTCTTTGAAGGGTAATTTCCACCTATCTTTTTACACCTGCACTACATGGTGGTGATAGTTGTTTCTGGATGAGGCCTGTGTCTCCGTATGAAGAGGGGGTACCATTGACAAATATCCCTTCAAGGTTCACATCTGGTAGAATTTGTAGATTCACATGTCGTTTTCTCATTCTTTCTCAGTCTGATCAGTCTATTCTGTGTCACTGTGTTCTCCATCTGGTGATTTATCCTTAGGTATATATGACATCTGTCTGGCGTTATTCTTTCCGATAGGTCATGAGGAACCATGAGTTGGTGGGACAGGTCCATTTGGAGGAACTGGAGACAACACTAAACAGAATGAAATGGGAAGAGAGATGTGACCAGGAACCAGGAGATGAAGAGAAACAGGAAGGAACAGCACACCTAAATGTTGCGAAGCAGCAATGGCTGGAGGAAGAGAGGGACAACATGGAGCTGCATGGAAATGAAGAGGAAAGCCAGGAAGAAACTAACAAAATGCACAAAGATAAGCAAGCGTTTAAAGAAGGGTATACAATTAGAGAACCAGGGCTGAAGAAAAGTGGGAAGAACGTTTTCAAAGAAAATAAGGAACATGGACTCGAGGACGAAAAGAGCATAGATGAACAATCCCTTGACTGTGAGAAAAAACAAGGTAATCAAGATGAGGTAAACAAAAAGGAAGATAACAAGGTGGGCAAAAACATGGCCCAAACATTTGAATTTCATGAAAGCCAATATTTTAGTAAGGAAGAGTATGAGGAACAGTATGAGCAATGTCACGACAACTTCGAGGACAAGGATGAAGAACAATTCACAGACTGTCAGGAGTACCAAGAACTTGGAGAGAGGGACACAGGAGAACAAGATGACCGATATCATGAGATGCCAGTGCTTGAAAATGAAGAGTGGAAAGTGGAAATTCACAGTCATAGTGAGAAACAAGAACATGAGGCGGAGTCGTTGAAGACTGACAGTCCGAAACCTGAGTGCAATAAGAAAGGAGAGGTGGAAAAAAAGGTGGACGAAAACAACGAAAATGGCTACACATTAGCATCAAATGGTAAGTAAGTTATGGCTTAAATAATGTAACTGTGGACATCAAATGCCTAAAATGCTTCTGGTGCCCTGTTATGTGTTTCATGTTCTACGATCATTCCTATAGATACCTCCACTGCCCTGAGGATAGTTCCAACGACAAATGAAAATGCGCTTTCTTGCGACCTCTGTGGCCGAACTCTCATGAACAGCACTGACCTGGAGCGACATGTGCTGCGCCATGGCATGTAACCTCCAGTGCAGTTGATGAGAATGTACTGACTCTGAAGGTGTTGTTGCTGTTCACAAATGGGAGATGAATGTCATATCAGCGCTGCTCGTTACAGTAGAGCGATTGTGGAGTTGTGGAATGAATGTCATTGTCACATGTTGGAAACGGTCGCATACTGTGTTTCTTGAGACACTGCAGCTAACTGTTGAAACTGTAGGAAAGTGTCGTATACTGCAACATTCTAGAATGACACCTGTCTCGTTTCCAAGGAATTAGCTGTTTTAATGCTTTGTAAATATTTTAATCCGGTTGTCTTTAAAATTGTTTGTAATAAATGATTTTATCCCAGATCTGTTATTTCAATGATATTTCACTTCCTATTTTAAGGAAGGTACGCTTTCTGAAATCATCAACACTTAGTTGGTGGAAAAAGTAGAGTGTGGAAAGTTTTTCTTTGTTTGTAAAAATATCAAAGGCACGGGGAATGGAGGGCAGCGGCAACAGCTCCTTGTATATCTGCATTGACCTAATACTCAGTAATTTTCTGATGCTAGTGGCCACGGTTTGTATTCATAGCTGAGAGTTTGTCCATACGGACCAGTGGGGGCTTTACTCTCTTAGCTTACGTCACAGGCTTGTCATCATGCATGCTAAATGAAACGGGACACCTTTTCCTGGTCCAGTCATTCGAATGGGTGGATAACTACGAAGATCCAGATGAGTTTAAAACAGTGAAGCACGCGCCTCGCAAATTGATTTGCGCCCTGATTCAGGGTAAGTAAAATGCACAATAAACGTGATAATTTGAGATAAAGTATTTTAATGGTGAAACATTTTTGAACGATGGGGATCCTCCAATCACCTCTTGCGTCGTCGTAACAAACTGATCATGTACATTTAATTCATTAACTTCGAGATGAATTTAGTCGTTTCCACTTGCGGTACTTAGAAACCATTTTGAGTTGTACTTTATGAAAACGATCATTGCTATCCACTGATGTTTACTGTAGGCATCTGTCTAATGTTATATTGTCTTTCACGTAATAGTTCAAGCTACAAATAATTCCTTGATTTTCCTGTTGGCGCACTTGGGAGTTTATTCGGTCTTGACCTGTATTTTATTATTTCCTGTTTCCTTGAAGACTTTCTTGCTTTACCTCACCTCAGTTTACTATTTTGTCATTACATTTCTGCCTAGACCGGTGGGACATGCACGTCCATTGAACTCAGAACCAGTAAAGGATATCAAAGCTTTTCTGCGAAATGATGGACCAGGGATGACTAAGTTGGATGTTAATGAGTGGCCACAAAATCTTGAGGACATGATCATACAGACATTTATTTTTTTAAAGCATATTTCCTGCAATCTTCACTTTTTTCCATAGTTGGAAATTAATGTGCCGTTAATATATCTGACTGAACATGGCAGAAACGATGGGGGACCATAATTACTAAGTTTAGAAAAACCCTTTCAAAAGCTATTGACACTGCCTGAAATGACCTGGTTCGCCTGTGTACGTTATCTAGACGTCGGGTCAAAGAGACCCGTCCAATGACCCAATTTTACGACCGAGACTGTCTTTTGTATAGACACGAGTGCTATTGACTACTAACATGCACTTTATTAATTTACATAAGACTAAGAGTATAGGGGAGACCAGGGACAGTTGTAACACTTTTTGTAGTTTTCCCAATAAATCAAAAAAACATTTATACTGGAATGGCCAATTTGCTATTATTAAAACTTCAATATGTCAACTACTGAAACAATGTATTTAAGGGGTTTTATAAAATATATACAGGTTGCAAATTTTATTTAAATACAGTCACTCCACTGTTACAACCATCCCAGTGTACAGGGACGGTTGTAACACATGCCAGGGATGGTTGTAACATGTCTAAAATTTACATAATCAATCAAATACTCGAAATGAAAAATAGAAGTTATCATTCACCTTATTGTGACTATTCGTCTTTTTTTTAAATAATGATTACCTTTTTTCACACTACATGACAAAGAAGAGGGGAAGCCGTCAAATTATAATGCATGAAAATAATTTAGTGGGCAGAAAACACATCAAAAGTTTTAACATGAATTCAAAATAGATGAGTTTAAGGACAACATTCCCAACGAGAGAGAGGGGCGGGGACTCTGTAGTCCACACTGATGGAATCATTCCCACTCACAGTTGTGGCAAGTGTAAAGATCACTTCCGTCTGTGCAGTCCTTTTGTGCCCACGCATTACAGGACCAGCACTGGAGCCAGACATCCCTTGACCTGGAGTAGCTGTGCAGGCATGCAATGCCTGCAAAACTGTTAGAAACAGACTCCATGAGGGTGGCTTGGGGGCCCGACGTCCTCTAGTGGGACCTGTGCTCACAGCCTAGCACCGTGCAGCTCGATTGGCATTCGTCAGAGAACACCATAATTGGCAGGTCCGCCATCGGCGCCCCATTCTCTTCACAGATGAGAACAGGTTCACACTGAGCACATGTGACAGACGTGAAAGTGTCTGGAGACGCCGTGGTGAATGTTATGCTGCCTGCAACATCATCCAGTATAACCGGTTTGGTGGTGGGTCAGTGATGGTCTGGGGAGGCATATCCTTGGAGGGTCGCACAGACCTCCACGTGCTAGCCAACGGTACCCTGACTGCTGTTAGGTACCGGGATGAAATCCTCAAGACCCATTGTCAGACCTCACACTGGTGCTGTGGGCCCTGGGTTCCTCCTGGTGCAGGACAATGCCCGGCTTCATGTGGCCAGAGTGTGTAGGCAGTTCCTGGATGACAAAGGCATTGATGCCATTGACTGGCCCTCATGTTCCCCAGACCTGAATCCAATTGAAAACCTTTGGGATGTTATGTATCGGTGCATCCAACGCCGCCAAATAATGCCACCGACTGTGCAGGAGCTCATTGATGCCCTTATCCAGGTCTGGGAGGAGATCCCCCATGACACCATCCGCCGTCTCATCAGGAGCATGCCCAGACGTTGTCGGGAGTGCATACAGGCACGTGGGGGCCATACGCACTACTGAGTCACATTGAGTTGCCATGATGAAATTCATGCAAGTTGTAACAGTCTGTGATTTCAATTGTTTACTTCGACTTTCAGTGCGAGTTTGAATCCAGCCCACAATCGGTTGGTGATTTTGGTCTCCATTGACCGTTGTTATATCATTTTGTTCTCAAGAAATTATACAATGCACTGTAAAGATCTTTAATATATTTCATTCATTGAGAACTGACGTGTGATTTAGGTCTTCCCTTGATTTTTTTGAGCAGTTTATTTAGCATGCTGTAAACAAATATGGGTTTCCAGTGCAAATATGGGTTTTCCTATTAGCATGGAACTGATTATCATTAACTTAGCATTTGATCTTGTTTATGTAGGCCTTTGGGTTTTTAAAATATAAATTAAAGTTCAGGGACGGTTGTAACAAGGCGTTACAACCATCCCAGTATCACCAGCCATGTTTTCACCTCACGTGTACTAGCCAGACTGCTAGCTTGACACATGTTAGTCATCTGTATTTTTAGCTTACAAAACAGTGATTCTAATAATATTTTTTTTGGATTCCCAGATATTTGATCTCAGGACCATATCCAAAAAATAGAGAAGTAACATTTTGACCTAAAAAACCCCCACTTTTGCTGGTAACTTTCTCTGGGAGTTTCAAATGTCACTCCTTTTTGTAAGCAAGAAGACAGTCTAACTGAGCATGTGCAGAGTGAGTGTGATCACTCTTGCTTGTTTCTGATTGTAGGAATTCAAGGTGTTGCAACCATCCCATGTTACAACTGTCCCTGGTCTCCCCTAATTCTGGTATGTGGCCAGTCAGTTTGCTCTTGTACTAGAAGCCTTTTGCAATGATACTTCCTCCATGGTTTTGTGGCTACAACTGTACAAAAAAGTGAACACCCCCTTAAACGGTTTTCACATTTGTTTGTCAGTGTCTGAGTTTTATGCATTTGTGTTATTTTGTAACTAATCTACACACAATTCCACACAAGTGGATTTTTATTATTGTGCAAATGTCAACATGTCACACAACCCAAAGAACCACAATCCCTACAGTGAAACATGGTGGTGGCAGCCTCATGTTGATGAGGGGTTTCTCACTGTCAGTGACAGAATAGAAAGGAATTATAATGGGCAATGTACTGCAAGAACTGAATCTGGGATGAACGTTCACATTCAACTGTTTTGTAAAGAGGAATTGCAAAGTTTTGTCAAATCTGGGTATGCACAGTTGGTAGAGTCCTATCCCAACAGCCTCCCATTTGGTCATTTAGAAATTATCCATTTATTTTTCACTCAAATTAGGTTGGTTGGAAGATTAAATGCTTACAAAGGTCCAATGTGATTTGTATTAATTGAAGCATTTACATCAAATACATTTGTTTGCTCCTGTAACATCCCTATTCCTAAGTAATAGCTCAGTGCCAAGTAATGACATTTTCTCTTAGAGAAACATAATTCAAAAGTGCTGACATTTGTAATAAAAGAAAAACACTGTTTTGTTTCTGTGTAAGTAGGAGTTTGATCAGCAAGGAGGAATGTCAAGTGAAAGGGAATCTGAAGAGGCAGTTAGGTCCTCCAGGATCATCAGGAGGGTTTTCTTTGCCCTTCTCCTGGACCTACTAGGATTCACCCTGATCCTACCCCTTCTTCCATCTATACTGGACCACTATGGACACACAGAGGTCATTGCTTATAGATTTGTCACAGCTCATTTAGCATTTTTTTTTTTTTAATATCTGTTTAGAAGTCAGAATATAAATATATTGCTGTTTGCAAAAATTGAGTTAAGAGTGTCATTATTAACTCATTTGGTGATATGCCATCTTCACAATCTGACATTTAGTGGGTGACTTTGTACACAGAATTTTGAGCCTAACTCTACAAGGGACAAAGAATGCTTTGTGTGATAGTACCCTTTTCCAGGAAACACACGAAAAAAAGACAAACAAGCTGTTTGTTTGTGTGGAATGTATCAGTTATAGTTCTCTCACTTGTGTTTCAAATTCAATTAGGATTTTACTTAAGATTTTCTATCTACACTTTCCATTTAACAGGACAACGTTTATGAGTCACTACAGAGCATCGTGGACTGGTTCAGGGAAGCTGTCGGAGTTCCTATGGAAACAAAATATAATAGTGTCCTTTTTGGAGGTGCAGTAACACAACACATTCTTTTTTTTTTTTTAAATTGCTTAAAATTTATTTAAGAAGTGGTCTCATTCAGATTATCAACATTTTCCAAGTGAGTCCTGGCAATGAAAGCAGCATACTTTGTAAAACATGAGAGAAATTAGATTATATTAGATTCAACTTTATTGTCATTGAACAAGTACAAGTACAGTAGAACAAAATGCAGTTAGCATCTAACCAGAAGTGCAAATAGAAGAGGGCAGAAATTTACAAGTATTAAGTACATGTTTATTACAAGTGGAATGTATAGATGTGCAATGAAGGCAAATGCAGTACAAATGGTAATACTAAATGTGCAATAAAGGCAAATAGATGAGGGCAGAAAAATTTACAAGTATTAAGTATAATGTATGTTACAAGTGGGATAAATAGTTGTGCGGGTTCAAATGCTAATTCTAAATGGCATTCTAGATGTGCAATCGAGGCAAATTGAAGGAGTAAGGTAGCATGTGCAACCAGGATCCAGAGATAGCAGCAATGAGGTCTCCGAGGTAGACGTGCGTGTGTATATAACAACTGAAAAATGCAAATACGCTGGCAATTCTAAATGAATGCAATGAAGGCAAGTTGAATGTGCAACTGAAATGCAGGGATAGCAGCAGTGAGGTTCCCAAGGTAGACACGTACCTGTAACAACTGAAAACTTCCATTGTCAGACTTTGCAAGGCAGTGTCAGTGTCCAGTAGTACAAAGAGAGTAGTGCAACAAGGTCCCTGAGAGGCGGCGGAGGCGAGGGGGTATATTTAGTGATGGGAAATGTACAATCAAAGAACATCTTGAAAGCTAAAACTCAATGTTGTTTTTGCAGTCGATGAAGACATTGTAATGTTTATGTTCAGATAGTCTAATTCAAAATACATTATTGTCAATGTGAATGCTACAAAGTGTGGTGACTATAGCTTAAAATGTGCTAATCACTGATTATGCTCTCTACATTCTACTGCTCAGGTCTGATTGGATCACTCTTTTCTCTGCTACAGTTCTTCGCATCCCCTTTAACTGGGGCTGCGTCAGATCATTATGGCAGAAAGCCACTGCTTATTCTTACCACAGTAGGTACAATGTTACAGAAATGAATGTTAAGTTGATTTGACATTAACATTTTTTTTATATAATTATTTAATTGCAATGAAACTGGTTCTTAAAAATGTTATTACATATGTTGCCCAACTTAGTCTTTGTCCGTTTCAGTGTGTTATTTCCCATTTGCGCTGGCCTGATTTATGTGGTTTAATTGGTCCCTGTTTTGTGTTTCAGTTGGGACTAATGTCATCTTATGCGGTCTGGGCGGTTTCCCGGAGTTTCAGCATGTTCCTTTTGTCTCGGGTTATTGGTGGCATTTTTAAGGGCAACGTGAGCCTTTGCACTGCCGTTATTGCTGACCTTCCTTGTCCCAAGGCACGAAACAAGGGAATGGTAAGCAATCTGAATCATGCGTTTAAGACATACTCTACACGGTGAGGTAAGGTCTAAAGAAATTTGGACAGGGACACTTTTGGGTACAAGGAGAAAACATGCCACACAAATCCAGCATGTACAGCCTTTTAGAAAAAAAGTACACTCAGTGGTTATACAGGTCTTTAGATTATGTACACATGACATTATCCACAACAGGCAGTATACAGTGACCTCCACAATTATTGGCACCCTTAGTAAAGATGAGTAAAAAAGGGTTATAAAAAATGTCACACTGTAAAACATTAGAAACATCTAACCTTTTAATTGAAGTAAATTTATTCTGAGAAAAAAATCTGTCATCAAGAAATAATTATGTCTAACAAAACCACGTGCGCCATGATTATTGGCACCCCTGCATTCAATACTTTGTACATCCTCCCTTTGTCAATAAAACAGCACTGAGTCTTCTGTAACATCTAATAAGGTTGGAGAATACAGAGCAAAGAATGTGAGACCATTCCTCTTTCCAGAATCTCTCCAGATCATCCACGGTCCTCTCTTATGCACTCTCCACTTCAGTTCAGCCCACAGGTTTTCAATGGGGTTTAGGTCAGGGGACTGAGATGGCCATGGCAGAAGCTTGATTTTGTGTTCAGTGAGCCGTTTTTGTGTTGATTTGGACGTATGTTTAGGATCATTGTCCTGCTGCAAGATCCAATGATGACTCAGCTTTAGTTTCCTGGCAGAGGCAGCTAGATTCAGATTTAAAATGTCCTGGTATTTGATGGGGTTCATGATGCCGTGTACCCTAACAAGGTTCCCAGGGCCTTTGGAGGAAAAACAACCCAACAGCATCACAGAACCTCCACCATACTTAAAAGTGGGGATCAGGTTATTTCCGGTATAGCCACCCTTCTGTTTACACCAAAGTGTTTGTTGCCAAAAAGCTACATTTTTATTTCATCTGACCATAGCACTCGGTTCCAGTCAAACTTCTAGTAGCGTTAAGCATACTCCAGGCACTTACAATTGTGGTGTAATGACAGGAGTGGCTTTTTTCTGGCATGCCTTCCAAATAATTTGTTGGCATGGAGGTGGCATCTAATGGCAGTTTTGGTGACTTCGTGACCCCAAGATGCTACTCTCCTCTGTAAATCTCCAACAGTGATCTTTGGGGATAAGCCTCTGTTACCATCCTCCTCACTGTGCGTGGGGGCAAAATAAACTTTGGTCTTTTTCCAGGCAAGTTTGCAACAGTTCCAGTTGCTTTGAACTTGTTTAGTATTGCCCCAACAGTAGTTATGGGTATTTTCAGGTGAGTAGCTACTTTTATAGCCATTCCCTGACTTATGAAGCTCAACACTTTTTTTCCCTCATTTGATTTGTGTTCTTTTATCTTTCCCATGTTGATGTGTGAATAAAGGGAATTTGGCTTTGTGTCACCTCATTTTTATACCCCAGTGAATCAGGAAGTCATGGATTACTGCTTGACGGTTCTTCAACTCTCTGATGAACTTAAAAAAAGTACAGTCTAAATGGAAAAAATGCTTCAGTTACATATTGTTTATAAGAATTTCTAGGGATGCCAATAATCATGGCACATGTGATTTTGTTATAAATAATTATTTCTTGATAACAGATTTTTTTTCACAGAATAAATTTACTTCAATTAAAGGCTGGATGTTTCTCTTTTTTTCAGTGTGACATTAAGCTGATTCACCATAGGGTGGTTTATCTTTTTTTTTTTATTTAACCCTTTTTGAGTGATCTTTACTGGGGGTGCCAAAAATTGTGGAGGGCACTGTATACCCATTTCTGTCTTTGCAAACACAGGGCAAAAATATGTTTTGTATCAAAAGCAGCCACTTTTGCATGTGACACATAGAACACTACTTCTTTACTCCACATGATTAACCTACATCACTTTAGTTTTGTGCCAACTTGGCATCTGGCTTATCTGATATCAAGGAAAATATCCTGTAATTAAAGCTGCAGTTTAACTTATAATCACTGTTATCATTTCAAATCCAATTCACAGATCTTAATTGAATGGAAATGGATCATTTCCATTGGATTGCCCTAATATGCTTGTTGATCTTTGTACTTTTGTAGCCTATGAACAATTGTCATTTATCAAGGCATGTTTTGTTATTCTTAGATGATGGTTGGAATTGCCTTCTCATTGGGATTCACGGTAGGCCCATTGATGGGGGCCTACTTTGCCATTAACTCCAGCAAGGAGGAGGTATTCTACCGTGGCCCAGCTGTACTGGCTCTAGTCTTCAGTGCTGCTGACCTACTCTTCATCAGTGTTATGCTTCCAGAGACCCTGCCAAAGCACAGCAAGGTTAGATTCATTGGAATACATCTAAGGACCAACTGAAAATAGTCTACTTAAAGTTATCTAGAGAGAACCTTTCAGTAGTGTTTCATTGCAACAACACTACATTACAGTGTTTGATCCATAGAAACAGTTTCTTTCTCTTGCACCTGACATACTGTAGACTGTTAGTAGTTCTGGATTTGCTCTAACACAGGTGTCCTCAGTGACCTTGGGGATTCAGGAATCAGGAGATCTTCTCAACCCAGTGGCCCTGTTCAATTTCACCGCCCTTACCAGGACAAAAGACCCACCTTCTAAAGAGAGTGAGTACAGATTGATTAACATGATATTTGTACAATGTGAAACAGAAGGTCACAATCTGTACTTTTTAATATAATATATTCAAGCTGCCATTATTCATCAGAATAAAATACCATGAATTGTGAACAAAAAATATAAAGCTTTAATTAACTAATGAACTGGCAGTCCTATGTATTATGCAGTCATAAATAACTGATAGCTAGTCTGTTATAATGTATTTCTTGTTGAGATTTCTGCTAGGTAATATCGATGTGAAAGTTATTGGAATGTAATTCATAATAACCTAAATATTGTGTAGAAGTTTACCACAAAACCTTTTTGTCTCTGTCTATTTTCTCTTGGTCGTCAGACATGCAGAACCTCAAAGTGATGGGCCTCGTTTACTTCACATATCTCTTTCTTTTCTCTGGTCTTGAATTTACTTTGAGTTTCCTCACCCATCAACGGTTCCAGTTCACAAGGTATTTATTTTTTATTTTTAGGAAAAATATATTAACATTTTAGATATTTAGCAGTTGCTCTTATCCATAGTGACTTAGAGTGATGACTGCATACATGTTTGTTTTACTACAATTAGGTTTTCTGTCAACCACCAGCATGCATATGTCTGATCAACCAAAAAATAAACCAACCTACATCCTCTTCTGGTTTTGCAGCATGCAGCAGGGTAAGATGTTTTTCTTCATGGGTATCACCATGGCACTGATCCAAGGAGGATATGCCCGTAGGATCAAACCAGGTCATCACATCAAGACTGTTCGCCTGGTAAATATAGTACACTCATTGCTACATGACTTTGAAAGCTGCATCAAGAAGTATTTCAAATGGTCAAGATTAGTTGTGGTATAGAAACTTTTGCTTTATCTATTTTAGGCAATCATATTACTGATTCCAGCATTTTCTCTCATTGGACTAGCAAAGAATTTGAAGATGGTTTACGTAGGTTTGATTTTATACTCATTTGGTGAGTTTTATCTTCAGTACAGATATTTAAAAGTAAAAAGGGTATCCAGGTTGTGATTTTCCTGTTTTCACACATTTTATTTATTGTCATAGCTGCTGCTGTTGTGGTCCCTTGTTTGACAACCCTGGTTTCAGATCATGGTAATATTTCAAACTGTACTACCATAACCATTGCACTCTCCTCTGCCTTACATTCACATGTCACCTTCAAATTATTGTGTCCTGTAACCTGAAATTCCTTTTCTTTTAGGTTTGGCCAATCAGAAAGGCACAGTGATGGGAATTCTACGTAGTTTAGGAGCCCTGGCACGAGCACTGGGCCCCGTAGTGGCATCTTCAGGTGACTTTTTCCATTTGAATAATGTCATTTTTATTTTATTTTTTAAGAAGGCAGAGGTATAATGCATATTATAGTAGTAGAAAAGTATTTACCCAGCATCTTTGTTTGGTTCGTAGTTTACTGGATAGCTGGAGCCGAGACCTGCTTTCTCATCAGCTCAGCTTCTTTTATCATTCCTTTGGCTTTGTTGAGAAGACTGAGAGACTTCAAACAGGATTGAAGAAAAAAACTCAATAAAGTAGCATAAAAGGGTCCTCCTACAACAGATTGTCTTTGTATTTACATTTGCTTGGAATGCAAGCTGTATATTTGTCACTGACAAATGATGTTTCATTTTATTTTATTACAAGTTAGTCAATGTATGCATTTTCTTTTTTCTCTAAAATTGGCAGTGTATTTCAGTTTTTGGTGTTATACTTTTGAAGTAAAGCATAATTTTGGATATGCTAATATACCTCTAATAGATTTCCAAAATTATTCTGACATTCTTTTTATACAATACTTTGCTAAATATTGTTTAAAAACACCACGGGGATTCGACTTGAGGTACTTGGTTTATTAAAAGTCTGTGAAGTATAAATAAAATCTATTTTCTACTATTTAGATATATGAATAAAAAAGTTGTGATAAACAGCACCGAATTTGTTCATGCCTTCTCAACACTCAGCTGCACGACATGCATCGTGATCTCGTTGACCAGGCATGTTCGTATAGCCTCACTCCCGTAAGGCCAAACAAAGAAAATTGTCTGTTTAAGAGTATCAAACCACTATGTTCTATGGGTAAAATGTGCCAGACTGACTAATTTAAAATTATAATTGTTATTTATAATACAAAAATCTATTTGTAGGTCAGTCAGCGGTTTCCCATCCGACTGGAGAAAAGCAAAAAATGAACCTGTCTGTACATCCATTGTTTACTGGTATGGTGTCAGTGGTTAACCCAGTAAATCTGAAACCCTCCACCAAATAAAGATCAGAAGTATTTTATATGTATGTTTCCTTTTGCACTTCATGCCTTCATTTTACTTTGCATTGTTTTTGTAGTGAGTATACTTATAGTAAATTGATAGGCACCAATAGAGTGGGTACAGAAAGTCACCATACACTTTCAATAAGTTCACCTTTTGCCTGAATGCCTCACAGCCTGAAATGAAAACCTGTAAGATTTGACTTTTTCTGCCTTGATTTACACATAGTAACCCATAATATAATAAGTGGAAAAAAAATTTACTCTGAAAATGAATTTAATTTAAACCAGTAAAATACCCAATTTGTTTTAGTGAGCAGCCCCTTCAGAATTGCAATTGCAAATCTGCAGAGGTATAACCAACCACTTTCCAGATCACAAATCAAACTAAAGGGCTTCCATCTGTGATCAATTGTAGTGACTTTGATTAGTTCAGAATAAAAGCAGTTCACACACAACTCCACTGCTTAGGAGTGCAATTCAACACAGAGAGTCCACCATGGGTGGAAAGGTACTTTCAAAAGATCCACAAGACGAAGTTGTGGAAAGGCAGGATGGTTATAAAAAGATTTCAAAGGATTTGTGTATACCTTGGAGCACAGTTAAGGCCATAAAGAAGTGGAAATCAAAGGTTATACAAGTAGGCCAGCTACAAAGGATATACTTTGTGTTTGAGAAGGGTACTGAAAAGGATATGGAAGATTCATGGAATAAATTGAGTTTTGATTGATTGATCATTAATAAATCAATATAGACCTTTGTGACCAAATCAAAGGTTGTATAAGTAAGCTAGCTATTAATAGTTTTGCTTTAAGTTTGTGTCAATAGCCAGTATTGAAAAAGACACTAAAGAGTTACAGAATACAACTCAATATTACATTTATTGATAATTAATAATTGATAATAAATCAATGAAGACGTTTTTTAACCAAAACAAAGGTAGTACAATATATAGGATGTAGATTGGTGTCAGCAGTGAGCAGAGAATATTTTTAGTGGGGTGGCTAAGTGGGTCCAGATATTTTTATATGTAGGTGGCATAATTGACAAAAACGAACATAGAACAAAATGAATACATACACCTTCTAGAATTAAATTGTGAGACCAAGTAGACAAAATATATTGACTTTCCTCCATATTCCATTGACAACAGCTATTTTGAACATTTCATCTTTTTCAACATTTCAACATCTTAAAAATTGGGGTGACGGGGGTATGATTGTAAAGGCCTCTTCAATCTCGAATGTGAAACTAATTTCACTTCGGTAACTTCAGCACTGTAATGTCACATTCTAAATGTCCTAAAAATCCATATACTCTGTAAACTCTCCTGGATTGTTCTTTTGTATTTTTACAGAGTTTATTACAAATTATTTGTAACGAAATATGTTTCCAGTAACCGTTTCAGTGTGGCTGAACTACTGAGCAGTCTGCAAACAAACGACTCCCATTGGGATACAGAGGATCACAATTTCCGTTGAAATGTAAAATTGCCCTTCACAAATGTAAACAGTTTTTTTTGCATGGATAAGCATGTTGTCACCCAATGGCAATGCTTGTTATGACCAACCTGTCGTAGAATGTTCGATTTGAGACGGGGGCTCCTCCCTCACTGCTTTTAACTGTTCACGTCACGTTAATGACGTATGTGAAAATTGCCACAATAAGAATAAGCTACAAAAGCTGAATTTACGATTTGCCTTCAAATTAAAAGTATCGCCTTTAAAGTGAACAGATACCACACTAGTCAAAAATTCTTTAACGTTTTGTATAATGATTTACAACCATTGTATAGGATCTGCGTTTGAGTTTTTATACTGTATTTCTTCCTACACCATTTTGTAGAGGTACAAATTGTATTGTATTATTTTGACCTTATATATATATATAGTACAATTTCCATATATATGTACACTTTTTTTACAGTACAATTTCATATATATATATATATATATATATATATGTGAAATTGTACTGTGGACATACTATACTTTAGAATTATATAAATATATTGGGGGCATAGTAAAGTAACTACAAATCAACATTGGATTCCTTTACAGAAAAATCTGTCACTTATGATAGTAGAAAAGAAAAACATCCAACCCACTTTTATTTCTCTTTTGGATAATGGGGACAGTGAAGCAACTTTTAGGCTTATAAAATGAGACACTAGTCTCGCGTTGCCTGACCTTTTCACCATGAGACTCAAGTCTCGCTTTGCCAGCCATTTAAAGATTGCGGAAGCAGCTGTCTGGCTCAAGAGACTTGTATGTATTTTGTATCAATTTTGAACTCTTATGTCCACAGTACAATTAAAATCGATTGTTAGTTTTATGTTGTCAAATGAACGAATTGTCTTTTGTTGAAGTTAACAATTCCAAACGTGTGTAACATAATCTAAACCAAAACGGCCACAATACTACTTTTTCAATGTTTAGACGAGTTTTGCGTAGCTTTTAATTTGAAGTAGAAACTCATACTTTTGTCGTTAGTTTCACAAGGTGGCTCATGCCATGTAGAACTCTTATTACATGTAATGCTAGCGTAGCTAACCCTGGTGCTAACGTGACATGTGTACTCTGGGATCTCATTAATACTTTTTTCTCACCTGCTTTAGAGTTGATATAAACATGATATGTTTGTATCTATAGCAGTTGTGCAGTCAGTTAGTTTTTCGACACGAAACATGACTGTCTGACTTCAACAGGCAAGCACGAAACAAGGCAAGAGATGGAAAAGGTAAGGAGGCGGTTTGTTATTGTGAAATGCGTACAACGCCACGGTAGCTAACAAGAGTTAGATAGCTAGCGTACAACTAAATATGTAGCTACTAAGGTGGCTAGTTGAATATGTCCTCGCTGAAGTCAGTTAGCAACAGTTGTGTAATTCTAACTGCCATACAGTATGCATGCCATCTAGGTGCATTCATTCTACAATGGAATTCGGATATTATCATTTTAAAGCCAGCAACTGGCCATGTAGCTAGCTAGCTACGTTCATACTAAAATAATTTACTATGAAGATACGCAAAAACTGCTTATCCAATAGAAATACGGGATCACACTTCTTGTGGTAACCTATCTGAGCAGGCGTCGAACTTAACGCCTGAAATTAGATCCCCCATATAATGGTGTCGATCAGAAGGAAAACATGTCAGCATGTTTTCTTCTGCAACATTCAACCAATCTAGTGAAAGCAGAGGAGTTAATAAGATTGAGTGTTGTCTTTGTATTTTCTCGTTCTGTAAAATTTCAACCTATATTCTCTGTGCCCTGGAAACCAACTGACCAAAGGTTGTAGAATATACAAAGTGCTTCTACAATAGAAATCACAAATAATATTTATACAGTGCAGGGGAAAAAGGAAAATAGCTTTCCTCTCAGCTAGGATTAAATAAACTTTTGATGTTTTAGATACTTTTATTCATTTATTTTTTCATATTTTATTTATACAGGGAAAACCAGCTAAGACCGAGGTCTCATTTACTTGGTGCCCTGTATTACAACAACTCTTTGAAAGGGAGGTGTTTGAGATTTTTGGAGAAATGAGACTGCTGTCCCAACTTCAATTGACTAAAATTGTATGAGTCATAATCCCCATAAAACCTTTGGGCAAAACTAGAAAAGCGGTTCTTTGCATTTTTACACCTTTGTCTTCATTACTGGACATTTAGATCCCCTTCAAATAAGGTCTATGTTTCGGGTAGGTTTTGATAACTTATCTGTAGGACAAGGTGACTTACTGGCTATATGTAAGCAAGGCTATTTTTTTGGTTGAGGTAATTGAAGCAAATAACAAATGTCACCTTGTTCTAATGACATTTACATCGTGATCAAAATGCAGCGCTTGGGTAAGCCTAAACGAAACATAAACGTTAAAGTGATTGTAAATTTGGAGAAATGAATGGAGAAATGCGAAAATAAACTATCACATTTTGCCGCTAGGTTTCATGGGGGTTATGATGTGTCAACTGTTTCAGCCTATGGGAAGATGGTTCCAAAATCTGGGTGCCAGGTCAGAGTAGAGCTTTGACTGGCCTGGTGAAAGCAGCCCTCACATAGGATTGTAAAGGCCGGTAGGGATGTAAGGTTTGAGCATTGTTTGAAGGTGAGGGGGGGGGGGCAGTTCGCCTGCAACTTCGCTGGTAACGCCTTGTTTTGTTTTATTTTTTTGTGTGCTTCATTTTATAGAGAGAGTGGGAAACAGAGTAGTGTGCTGAAATTAGTAGTGGGTTGGAATCAAACCGCAGCAGTACATGTGTGCTAGAGGCAGCAACTTAGCGCACTGCAACTTCCTAGGCCACTTTGTTACATTATTTTAAATGTGTAATGTGGTTAAGATGACATATTGCTGGCATGGGCTTAGTACTGCAGTTGAACACTTCGCAGTGTCATGATTTGGCTAGTTGCTAATGTACTGCAACTTAAGAACTCTAACTGAACCCTGTCTCGGCTCATCTGATTCTCCATAGTAGTGTAAATTGAAAAGTGAACATAATGTGTAAATTTACATTTTCGCCCAGAAATCTCTAGTGAATGTGAAGAAGGCCTATTTGTTTTGTCCATTCCAGGAGAGAAAAAGGTCACCTGCAGTCCAGCCCTTTGTTCCAAGATTGCAGCGGGATGGAGAATTGGAGCAACAGACAGCTTCATCACCTCCACTGACACTACCAAACCCCTATCCTTTTGAGGAAAATTCAAGAAGGTAAAACTAATTCGCTTATTTTTCTTTTGCTGTATTAACATAATAGTTTACATTCATTCTTCCCAATCAAGTACTCGCCAGAGTTGGTAGTAGCCGTGTGATTTAGATGGTAGGCGTCATGTATATTCCCTTTGTTGACTTCTGTCAGATAGCGTTAAAATATTTCGCAATGTCTCTGTGGTAAATTGCAGAGTGCTTAGTCATTTCGTCAAACTCTTTTTAGGTTGTCATCTCCCTCCAGGAATCTGGCTGGTGCGTCCACTCCAAGAGACGGCTGGAGAAAGAGTCCCGGGCAGAGGGCATCAACCAACAGCAGCACCCAAGGAGACGCTCAGGGCAAGTGTGGCTACAGCAGTGGCCATCGCACAAGAGGGACAACTGAAGCCAGGGAACAACCCACATGTGTTCAGCACACAACGGTCTGTTTATGTTACACAAACTAGAAATAGTCTAATAATGTATAGAAACAAGTGTTTAGTGTGTATTCGTGTCTCAACAGATTTTTCCCAAACCTAACAGGCATCGAAATCTAGATTGGAGTTTTGTTCGCCGGAAAAAAACATGATCAGGAGATCACTGGGCGCACCAAGAAGAGGTGATTACACGTGCAACACATTCATTAAATTCAGTTTATAGTATGTGCTCTTCCTTTAGTGTGTGGTGTTTCGTTTTCTTTGTCCACAGGTGGTTATAGGGGGACCAGATCTGCCCCAAACTCATCAGAGAGATCCAAATCTGCCCAGGTAGATTGTGTCACGTTTGAGGTGAAAATGTCAGATTTTCCGGAGCTGGGTGGTGTGGCACCTAGCGGTTATGCACTTCCTTCCCCACAGAAACCAGGAACATGCTGGGGATCTTCCGCACTGTGCCCCACTCCGATCCCCCACCTCCAAAGCCCAGAATCCACAAGAAAGGTGGGCCTATTGAGCTCTAACCTGCTGACAATTATACACTCTCATCAATGTCTAATATATGAAAATGATCTTCGGAAACTATTTTCTTTGTGTCTGTAGACTACACTGGTAAGAAAAGGACAAAGAATGGACCCCAATCAGTGCATCCCTTCCAGTGAAAATAGTGATGCATACTTACAAGGTACAGGACCTTTTGCATTCAGCATTCAGAATTGTCAGTGCTGTATGCAACTAAGAAAATAACATATGTTTTTGATCCACTCAGGTCAGCTGTTGGAGGCTGTTTCACAGAGCAGTTGTCCAGCAGTGACCTCCTGGGCCAATGTGGCCTCCCAGCCTCCAAAGAAAGTAGTCCCCAAGGAAACTATAAATAAAACCTCCGCTCAGGTACAGTGTGCTTGATGCTAGTCCTACTGGACAACTTGATCTAGTTAAAGTGACCCCTTCTCAATGATTTTGTTGAGATAGATTTAAGTTCATCAACACTTTGACTTCAAAGGTAAATTTGATATTTGTTGTGTGCCCTTAATTAAAAGGAAACATCTGTTCAGCAAGAAGAACATGCATCTGAGAAGAAGAAAAGGCAGAAGAAGAAGAAGAAGAAGAAATCCAAAACAGTGGGTGAAGGTGGGGAGGTTGAGGAGCCCGAGGAAATGGTCATTCATCAGGAGCCACCAAAGTTTGAGGTGTATTAAGTCACAGTATTTATGTACAGAAAATGAAGTATATTTCTCTTTAAAATAATTAATTTATTGGATTTATAAATGGCTTTTTGTGGTGGTCAAAGGACTCTACATAGTAATTACGGAAATATTTTGAAACATTAATTTAGGACACCTTTCAGTATATATTTAGATCAAATCAATGGAACTGGGATATAAGCGAACATGTTTTTTTTCCTCAATCCAGGATGAAGAAGAGTTTCCAGACTTATCTTTAGCTGTTGCTGGTACAGCCAGAGTGCAAGGCCACAACTCTGTAGTATTCACCAGTTCCATGAAAAAAATAGTAAAAGAGGTGTGGAATGAACATTACTTTTGAAAACATGAACCAAAATCATCATAAATTGCAGCCTCTTCATTGAATCAAGGACATTCTTCTTCTTGAAATAATTTTTTAATTTCCTGTTCAGGACGGTCATGGTGAAGGACCGGGACTCCAGACAGATGATCAAAATAAGGACAGAGCCCTAGCAGGAAAAGCTCCTCCCGCAGACAGAAAGAAGGGACAGGTCAGCATTGATTATATAACAGAAAATAACCAGAAGGTGATGGGTTCTTGAATGACTCAGACTAGACTAAAATGTCCTAAAAAGTAATAATTCTTCACTGGCAACTTTGTCTAATTGTTCGTCCATCTAATTGGATAACCCTTATCATCAGAAAGCTGAGAAAACAAGTGGTAAGAAGAGCAAAGTCCCTGTGCAGTTGGACATTGGAAACATGCTGGCAGTTTTGGAGAAGAAACAACAAACTCAAAAGGACAAGCAGGATGCCAAACCAGTCATCCTCTCAGGTTATATTACAGCAGAGAAAACTGTTGCTCTTTTTTATTTTAGGCCTGAAGTGTTGAAGTTTTACAGTGCCTTGAAATGGCACAGATGAAAATAATATTATAGCACACATTGCAAACTAGATTAAACGCCATGCTATGGTAACATCTAAATGCTTGTTACTGTTTAGTTGGAGGACCGTTACCTGTGGGGCATAAGAATCCACTAATCCTGAAGAAGCCATGGCTCCAGGACAAGATCGCCCACAACCCCTTGGACTCAACCAGCCCACTTGTAAAGAAGGGCAAGCAGAGAGAGGTTCCAAAAGCTAAGAAACCCACACCTCTGAAAAGGGTGAGTTTCTTGGTTAGGACCCAGTTATCAGGAAATAAGTATGGACTGTGTTGATTACAGTGCCCTCACTTGGATTTGCTCTGTTGATGTTTCTTTCTCAAATGTTTTTTTATTCAGTTCAATGCTTTGCTATTGAATAAGATGGTGCTCGACATGACTTGATATTTTAGACCAACGCTCTGCCTTTACTTGTATTGCTCTTTGTTTTCCTATCTGCAGGTGATTCTGAAGGAAAGGGAAGATAGGAAACAGAACCGGTTGTTGGAAGAGCGGGGACTGCCCACTTCAAGTCAGGAATCCAAGATGGCCAGCGATGTGACAGAGGAGCTAATTGAGACCTTGGTCATAGACAGAGACCAGCAGGATTTTATAGGTCAGATACAACTTCATCGTTGTAATTTCAGAATATAGATAATTATGTTTTTGTGAGTAACTGTTTGAGGTTGTGTGATTCTGCAGATGAAAGTTTCAGCACTAATAGCCCCTCTGAGGTTGAGGAAGAGCCCTCCAAAGTGCAAGAGGAGACAAGCAAGGCAGAGGAACTCGCGGTGCAGGCGGTGCAGGCGGAGACGGACGCGGTGCAGGCGGAGACGGACGCGGTGCAGGCGGAGACGGACGCGGTGCAGGCGGAGACGGACGCGGTGCACACTGAAGGGCCAATTAACCAGTCTCAGCCCTGTCCCAAAATTCTGCCCAAAATCCACAGCAGGAAATTCAGAGAGTAAAGCATCATGGTTTCACATTAGACACGCATGCATGCATGCACAAACACCCACCCACCCACATGCACACACCAGAAGTAGAAAAGCAAGCGTGATTTTATTTCCACCCTGAATGTTTTAGATTAGATTCAACTTTGTCATTGAACGGTACAAGTACAGCACAACAAAATGCAGTTAGCATCTAACCAGAAGTGCGTTTTATGTATATGTGTCTCAGTTACTGCAGCCAGGTGCTAAGTAAAGATGTGGATGAATGTGTGACCAACCTGCTCAAGGAGCTGGTGCGCTTCCAAGATCGGCTGTACCAGAAGGACCCAATGAAGGCGCGCATGAAGAGGCGCTTGGTCATGGGTCTCCGGGAGGTTCTCAAACACCTCAAACTCAGGAAGGTCAAATGTGTCATCATCTCCCCCAACTGTGAACGGATCCAGTCCAAAGGTGCAGTAGAGTCTTTAGCTTCTATGCCTTGGATTTCCAAAAGCCTTGTCTCACTGTCTGCTTTCAGAATTGTTGTTCTTTTATTAGGTTAAATGTTGTGCATGCAAGAACAACATTATGATAATAATAGTTATATGTCCTTACCAATATACTGTTCTTTCTTTCTTATTTATTTATTTTACCAGAAAGGGTGAAATTCTATTTCTCCATATTTAGCTCTTTCTTCAGTGCTAAAGTTCCCATAATTCCTCCTCCACAGGCGGTCTGGATGAAGCTCTCCACAACATCATTGACACGTGTCGAGAGCAGGGTGTTCCATTTGTGTTTGCCCTCTCCAGAAAGAGCCTGGGCCGGTGTGTCAACAAGGCTGTGCCCGTCAGCCTGGTGGGCATATTCAACTATGACGGAGCGCAGGTATGACCATTGTGTATACACCGGTGGCTTACACAGCACTGCTGAAACTACAGATGACAGGGTTAACCATGAGGCCCACACATCGTATACACACCGGAATCCAAGCTCATTCTTCTCTTGACTTTAAGTGCACCTGCATAGATCTGGTTATAGACTGTCTTTGATTCTACAGGACCATTACCACAAAATGATTGAGCTGTCATCAGAGGCGCGGACAGCCTATGAGGTGATGATTGAGAATTTGGAGTTGAAGTCTGAGGGAGCGCAGGAGAACACGGAGGATCAGCTGAGCACGGAGCCCCTGCCACATCCCCCAGACTCCTCAGAGGAGCCAGAGTACAGTAAGGGAGCAACTTGTGTTCACTGAATGACTTGAATCGCCTTCATACATTCTCCTTCATACATTGTCCTTCATACATTGTCCTTCATACATTCTCATGCTTCATTTGCTACGTTCCCTACATCAGGACAGAAGTCACAACACCAAAGGCTTTGTTTTTTTCAGTTTTGCATGATCTAGGAATTTTGACAAATAAAATATATTCCTATGTGACTCAATTGAATTTGCCTATTGCAGGGCATTTGTGTCATATTAGATTAGGTTTTATACATTCTCAACTTTCCTTTCTTTCAGTTAAACTGTGGAAGAAAATGCTGGAGAAGGAATGCAACCACAAGTTTTTAAACTTTGAGGAGCAGTTAAGCTCTGTCTCAAGGGCCAGTGATTGTAGAGAGCAGATGGATGAGGATGAGAAGAGTTGATGAAGACTGTGCCTTAAAACCCACTTGATGCCAGCACTGACCATCAGTCCTGAAGGAAATATTTGAGATGATTGCAATCAAGGATGAGTTTCCTGAAAGCTTGGTAGTAGCCAAAACGTCAGCTAATTTCTCTTAATAACCCATAGAACTTGTTGAGTTGCAAATCGCATAATTTGGCAAAACTTGTTGACTGACAAAAGATCGACCATCATATATAAATTTCTTTAGATTCAGATGTTGCATCAGAAATGGTTCCCTATTCCCTATAGAGTGCACTTTTTTGGAGCCAGAGCCTGATGAGGGCTGTTGTAGGGTAGTATGGTGCCTCTTTGGACACAGGCAGAGATCTACTAAATATTTCCTGGGACCAAACCATTTACTAGAAGAAGGGAGCCTTTTTTTATGTACACTGATCCAGGTTGACTGAATTATACTGAAAGATTTAAGATTTTGGTTTCAGGGCTCTACACTGATCTTGTTTACAAGGAGCTTAGGTGTGCCTAAGTGGGAAAATCTAGGTGCACAAAAATAAATCTGTAGGTGCACAAGAAGAAGAAATGTAGGTGCACAATGGAAAGTATTACAGACATATGTTCTGTTAATATTTAAAGCATCGGCTCCTAGTTGAGTAAAATGGGTGCACTGCAGAGCCCTACATTGATTTACCTAATGTGCCTGTTTGATTTCGAATCAAAGTATATTATATATTGTATCTGTGAAAGATTTTGGCCATCAGAATTTAGTTGTGGAGGTCCACAGTGTAGTCTTCAATGAATCCATGCAATCCTACAAAAACTGAAATGCTTTGTCTTGCTTGCCTGTGTTCAAATTAGACATTTAGTATGATTTAGTTCAAATTAGACTCCTCTTTCGATCATGCGTTAGATTAAGTGACATCTCAATGTTTCTTTGAGGCTGCGTCTGAACCTCTGCCATGTACATGGTTTATCTCTCCGTAATTTATATTATCCAAACAATTAAAAAAAAAAAAAAAAACAATATGAAGTGATTGTATTATTAATTTACTACTAATAGAGCCAATGTTTTGTTGTTTAGTTTTTTTTTATTTTATTTTTTACATATTGTCAACTGAAGAAGCTGACACCCGTCTAATAGGAGTATCTACCTATTTACAGGGCAGTCTAGAAGTATTTGGACAGTGATACGAGTGTTGTTGTTTTTTACTCCAGCACATTACTCCATCATATTGGATTTGAAATTAGACTATGGGTTGGTTTTGTGGACACCGATTAAACCTAGTCTTGGACTTCAAATTCCAACTCGGTGTTGATTTTCCATGAAGTTGGATTTTTAATCAAGAACTATGTTTAATCTGCCAGTGAAACACGCCCCAAGAGATTAAAGTGCAGACTGTCAATTTTATAGTATTTATATTATATATATTTATGTATAAACAGTGAAACGTTATTGATTACAGCCTTTTATACATATTTTGCATCTCTAAGTGGTCATTCATGACTTCCTGTTTCACTAGGGTATAAATATTTAGTGATATGGGGGAAGGAAAATGAAATAACTGGAATGTTATTGACCTTGATAAATTCAACAATACGCCATACCCTGTATCCTTAAAAAGTTTAAATCAACTGCAGGGATACTGACCAAATTACAGAAGATTTTACTGCTGTGTTTCAGAGAGTAAATCAATTGAAGCTGTGATAAACCCTTTTGACTTAAGGATAAATCTGCCCTCAGCTGGGCTGTCACGGGCTGGGAGGATTTGAGATGTAAAAAAAATCTCCATGGTTGACGGAATTTGGTTAAATCTTGGGGTCTCCAAAACTACAACTAGCTGTCACTTGATTTAGTGAAGGATAGTTTACCATCCTGAAAGCGATTGGATGACCAGTGGCGGTCGCTACCATTAGGCAAGTTAGGCAGCCGCCTATGGCCCCAGAGTGTCTAGGGCCCCATGAAAATCCAAACTGAAATAAAATTAAATAATACATAGTTTTTTATATTTATTTTTTGTCTTAGGATCTGATCATGTTACTCAAAATTATACTCAAATTAAATCATGACTTCTGATACATTATTTATGTTTGAGACTGAACCCCCACTCTTACTCAAAAGTCTGTGCCATATTATTTTTCATGGCAGCAGTCCGAAAGACATTAGGTAGGACCGATGGGCATTCCGAGCCTATTTGTTGAGCCGGCTCTTCTGGCTCCGTTCACCTGAAAGAGATGGATCATTTAGCTCCCAAACGGCTCTTCTTTGATGGAGTTACTTTTGTTTCAATAAGAGCAAACAAAAGTATTAGTTTTGCAAACAAAATAATATATATTTTTGATCTCAAAACTTTTTAGTTGATGTTTTGCTTTCAATATTAATTATTTTGTTTGCAAAACTAATACTTTTGTTTGTTCTTATTGAAACAAAAGTAACTCCATATAACTCCAAATGCTTAAAAAAGTGCAAATCTCAAATGGAAAGGCAAAAACGTTGGCTAGAATTTGCGTGTGAAATTCATGTTCAAACACTTTATATCTTACCTTTTCTATTTATTAGATCTGTTGTTTTGATCTGACGTGACTCTACTGGAATAAATCACGAAGAACAAAAAGACATGCACTCCGAACTATTTAATAGATTCTGTGGTGCGGATAAACAATTTTCACTAAATAAGATGTCATCTTATCTGAACATACATGCTGTTTGAACTTAAAAATTAAGGAAATTAAGGAGCCAAATGAACGTCTCCTTTCGCCAATGCGATTTGATTCCAAACGTTCACCCGAAAAGAGACGATCAAAAAGAGCCGTTCATTTGCGAACGACCCATCACTAATAGGTAGCTTACTCAGTCAGCCTGAGCCTGCTACGCTACACAAGAGATGGACAGCAACGTTTTTAGAATATGAAATGCTCATTTGTGAGCGGGGCAGAAAATTTAGGAAAATAGCATGAGTGAGCGTCCATAACAGTAGTAGCTTAGCAGCTTGTGTCATAAATGCGAATAGCTTACAGGCTGCGGCTATTACTGAACATGACCGTTTCACAGTCACAAGAGCTATGACTTGGACCATCAGGAACGGCCAGCAGACAGAGGTTAAGAAAACATGTCGTTCTTCTAATATCGCACATTTTGATTACAACGATGCAAATGTTGATTATGATGGTGATAGCGACAGTGCTACTGATCACAAATTAGCGATGTTGACCTTTTCCTTCCCCTGGCTCCCCAAGAAAGCTCTGATAGTGTAGTAACAAGGATATTATGTCTGAACCAGGTATGTGCGGCACTCCCAGCTGACAGATGAGGAAAGGTGCAGCATAGTGAGAAAAGGAAGGTATATGAATGCACTTGATTGATCATGATTAAGAAACTGTACACTTGAACGAAGTGGCTAAGTTCTTTGTGCTACACTGTAGGCATAGCTTATAAGGCAGGATGTACCCTTTAGGTAATTATTTTTAAACTAATTGATTTACTCTACTGAAAGGGGCAGCAATGCAGGTGTCTTTAGACGTGGCAGTTCTATTCAACAATAAAGACAGTATGTTCAAAATGTTGACGGTATGGCTTTGATAAGGACAATAGGGTAAAAAATTGATGTTGGGGCCTCAACCAGTCTCCGTCTACGGCCCCAAAATCACAAAAACCGCCACTGTGAATGACATTCTGCTGGGGGCGGAGCCGGAGCGTCATAAGCTTTCTTCCATTTATTGACCAATGACATACATATTTTCTACTTCATCATGTACGTCTTGCTTCAGCGCTACTGTACAGTACCAAACGTAACGCACTCACAGTCGTTACGCTACTGGGCTGTTGGTTACGTGTTGGGAGTCTTCCCTCTAGTGATGGGTAATGGAAGATGTGTAAATTGCACGTCACGTTTGGCTAGGCAAGGTGCACATTTAAAAGTTCATATTAATTGTATCCTCGTGTTCTCGCCTCCTTCTCAAAACCCACTGGAGGAACAGAAATTTAATTTTAGCAGGAGACAGGTAGGAGAAAGGAAAGAGGACTTACCAAATCTCAGGAATTTCTAATTAAATCTTATTTCCTATGTCATCAAATATCACATAGGATCCTCCTGACAGTTACCGACCATTGAAGAAAGTGTAAACTGATGATCAAGCTGACTAGTAGCCTAATATGTATTTTTTTACACAAATAGATTAATACAAAATTAGTTTGGGAACGTTTAATAATTGCAATAACGTTTTTTTAAATATGGTAATAAACTTTTTATTTCGTAATAATTCAACACAAATAGGGTTTAATAATGAACCCTTCCCCAGTTCTACGACCTTTCCCTCAGCTTTATTTCTTTACAGATATAATAATGCTGATTGCAAAAAACAGAACACTCAAACTTAAATCCCACCTAGTGGTGATAGGTGTGTATCAGTATTTCTACTGTGTTTCAGGAAGTAAGATCAACAGGTTCGAAAATTTGTGTCTTTTTGATTCTAGATATATCTTAAGAAATCAAATCCTGCCAACAGACTTCCAACTATGCCGAGTATCTACCTCTTATGATTTACGCACATCATCTCCAACTGCGACCTATTTTTAAATTCAATAGGGTCTGATTTTTGCACGTAACGTTTTCAAGTTGGCTGAATTGAACTGCTGTACATCGTTGATATGTCGGATTTATCTGACCGGTCTTTAAATGTAAATCTTCTGAAAGAACCTGTCTTGAGGAAACTCTGTGAGGTATTAGAAAAATCCAACAGCGACAATAAAGGATGGCGCAAACTCGGGGATTTGTTCAGCAAAAGCAGGCGTTTTAGAATGAGGTAGGCCTTTTCAATCAGACAACAAGTTTAAGTGTTGCACCTAATGTTAGCTCCTTGTCAGTATAAATGTATAGTATATTATAGTATAAACGTTGTCCTAATCCTCAACATACATCAGTGCAGCCTCATTTATCATTATAACACAGTAATAGATTCTGTATGCGCTGAATTCGAGTGCCTAATACTGTTACTATTATTTTGTTATTGAACAGCGTTGTATACTTGTGTGCACTACTGTGTGGATAAATTATGCCCTTTTACTCCTATGTACAGTTCAGATGAGATGGAGATGTGCTCCTTGAAGGTTTTGGAGCTGGATGGCAGCCCCACTCGCATGCTGCTAAGGCTCATGGGAGACAGAGGGTGCACCTTGGGCCATCTGGTAGACTTCCTACAAACCATGGGCCAGACAGAAGCCCTGCAGTGTGTCAAACCGCCAGGTATACGGAACATCTTTTGACTTGTTTTGTTCTCTGAATGTGAACTGGCTAATACCTGGAGGAAAGGCTCATGATTATAAGTGGTTTTGACTTGTGAATGTATTGATAATATGTTGTACATGCATTGATCATTATTTATAATGATTGATTTGAATCAACTGTAAAAGTTCCTATGCAGATTGGACAGACCTAACAGTAGGGAGATCACTTCTTCCCTTGATGGTTTTGTTTAGGTATCCAGATCCTCATTCAACCCCAGTCTGTGGCTGTAATAGCAGGACACAACGTGCGACTCAGTTGCTACGCCGTGGGAAAGGCTGGTGTTCAATACCAGTGGTTCAAAACCAAGGAGGAGGTGGGTGCTTTTCTAGGATGTGTTCTGGAGTTTGATACTATAGTTTATTCATTGGTTATCAATAAAAATGTGTTTTATCTTTGCTGATAATATTTAAGCAATAAGACCATATGAGGTGTGATCTATGACCAATATACCAAAAGCCTACTGTTGATGTTATAAACTGATTACCAATGTAATATGAGCAGTATATTTTATTTAAATTGCATGGTGTACGGTCATTTATAAACCGGGTGCGTGGAATTCATATAGACTGATAGCTGTGGTCTATTAGACTGTACCATGGGTGTGACGTGATTTCACTTTTTGCTGCTGTAATTGGTAATTTTATAAACCAGAATTGGTAACTGGCTTAGAAAAGCAATAAGATATCTCGGGAGTTTGTGTTATATTGCCAATATACCATGGCTAAACCCATGTTCAGGCACCCCTCGATGCGTCATGCCTAAGAACAGCTCTTAGCCGTGGTATACTGACCACATAACACAATCCCTCTTGCCTTATTCCTTAAATATACCACAACTTTCAGCCAATCAGCATCAAGTGATTAATCAACACAGATTACAGTTACATTGTGACAGTTGTTGGTCTGACATACACTACTGTGCAAAAGTTTGGGGTCATTTAGAAATGTCCTTGTTCGCGAAAGAAAAGCGAATTTTTTGTCCATTAGAATACCATCAAATTGATCAGAAATACAGTGTAGACATTGTTAATGTTGTAAATGGCTATTGTAGCTGGAAATGGCAGATTTTTTTATGGAGTGTCTACATAGGTGAACAGAGGCCCATTATCAGCAACCGTAAGTCCTGTGTTATAATGGCATGTTGTGTTTGCTAATCCAGGTTTATTATTTTAAAAGGCTAATTGATCATTAGAAAACCCTTTTGCAATTATGTTAGCACAGCTGAAAACTGTTGTGCTGATTAAAGAAGCAATAAACTGGCCTTCTTTTGACTAGTTGAGTATCTGGAGCATCAGCAATTGTGCGTTTGATTACTGGCTCAAAATGTCCAGAAACAAAGAACTTTCTTCAGAAACTCATCAGTCTATTCTTGTTCTGAGAAATGAAAGCTATTCCATGTGAGAAATTGACAAGAAACTGAATATCTCGTACAACGCTGTGTACTACTCCCTTCACAGAACAGCGCAAACTGGCTCTAACCAGAATGGAAAGAGGAGTGGGAGGCCCCAGTGCAAACACTGAGCAAGGGGACAAATACGTTAGAGTGTCTAGTTTGAGAAACAGACGCCTCACAGGTCCTCAACTGGCAGCTTCATTAAACAGTACTTGCAAAACACCAGTCTCAACGTCAACAGTAAAGAGGCGACTCTGGGATGCTGGCCTTCTAGGCAGAGTTGCAAAAAAAAAGCCATATCTCAGACTGGCCAGTAAAAAGAAAAGATTAATATGGGCAAATGAACACAGACACTGGACAGACGAAGATTGGAAAAAAAAGTGTTACGGACAGACAAATCTGTTTGAGGTGTTCGGATCACAAAGGAAAAACATTCATGAGACACAGACCAAATGAAAAGATGCTGGAGGAGTGCTTGACGCCATCTGCCAAGCATGGTAGAGGCAAAGTGATGGTCTGGGGGTGATTTGGTGGTGGTAAAGTGGGAGATTTGTGCAGGGTAAAAGGCATCTTGAACAGGGAAGGCTATCACTACATTTTAACAACGCCATGCCATACCCTGTGGACAGCACTTGATTGGATACAATTCTCTCCTACAACAGGACAGTGACCCAAAGCACAGCTCCAAACTATGCAAGAAATATTTAGGGAAGAAGCAGTCAATCAATCAATCAATCAAATTTATTTATAAAGCCCTTTTTACATCAGCAGTTGTCACAAAGTGCTTTTACAAAACACCCGGCCTTAAAACCCCAAGGAGCAAACAACAGTAGTGTTGAATTTCAGTGGCTAGGAAAAACTCCCTAAGAAGGCCGAAATTTAGGAAGAAACCTAGAGAGGACCCAGGCTCAGAG